>LPNX010257540.1:279248-313236 GCA_001517045.1 Pseudotsuga menziesii | reverse complement strand
AATTTGTGCAAGTGTTTTTAGATGATATCCTTATTTACTCAAGGACGCAAGAAGAGCATGAAGATCATTTAAGACTTGTGTTGCAGTGTTTGAGAGAGCGCAAGCTATACGCCAAGCTATCAAAGTGTTCCTTCTTCCAGCCAGAGATTCATTATTTAGGACATGTTATAACTGGGGATGGTATAGTGGTGGATCCCGCAAAGATTGAGGCCATTCTTGAATGTCCAGCACCGAAAAATGTACATGAGGTGCGTAGTTTTATGGGATTAGCAGGGTATTATAGAAGGTTTGTAGAAGGATTCTCAAAAATTGCAAGCCCAATTACAGAGTTACAAAAGAAGAACAAGAAATTCATATGGACAGAACGATGTGAGGAGGCATTCGCAAAGCTTAAGCAGTTGTTGACAACGGCTCCAGTTCTTAAGGTACCAGATATGGATAAAGACTTCTTAGTGTGTACTGATGCATCGAAAGAAGGTCTAGGAGGTGTTTTGATGAAAGAAGGTAGGGTGATAGCTTACTCTTCAAGGAAACTTAGACCTCATGAGGAGAACTATGCAACGCATGATTTAGAGCTTGCCACTGTGGTTTATGCTTTGCGTTTATGGAGACATTATCTGGTAGGAAGGAAATTTGAGTTAAAGACAGATCACCATGGGTTACAATATATTTTTACCCAAAGTGACCTCAATGCTAGACAAAGGAGGTGGTCTGAATTAATGAGCGAATATGATTTTGAAATATTGTACATCAAGGGGACGATGAATAAGGTGGCGGATGCTCTAAGTCGAAGGCCTCGTATCTTTTCCCTAGTGCCCTTAAAAACAAATTTACGGGAAAAGATATTGAAATTACAATTGGAAGATGAGTGGTATAGAGAGGTTAAGACCGAGTTAGAAAATGAGGCATTGAAGAACCCAAAGTGTGAAGGGTATGTGTTTGAGGAAGATGGATTATTGTGATATAACAAGAGAATTTATGTACCATTCAATGAAGAAGTTTGAAATTTGATCTTGTTAGAAGCTCACAGGGCTATGTATATGGCACATCCTGGGGTTAAGAAGATGTACGCAGATTTAAAACCGTTATTTTATTGGAGTGGAATGAAGAAGGATGTAGTTAGCTTTGTGGCAAGGTGCCTAGAGTGTCAATTGGTCAAGGCTGAGCATAGGCATCCCGCGGGATTACTACAACCACATGTAATCCTAGAATCAAAATGGGAGGTTATATCAATGGATTTTATTGTTGGGTTACCAATGACTGCAAGAAGACATGACTCTAATTTTGTGGTCATAGATACTTTAACTAAGAGTGCACATTTTATACTTGTAAAAACTACGTATCAAGCACCAGAGATTGCAAGAGTATTTATAAATGAAATTGTGAGGTTACATGGTGTACCTCGCAAGATAATTTTAGATAGAGGGCCAGTATTCACTGGAAGGTTTTGGACAAGTTTCCAAGCCACTTTGGGGAAAAGGCTAAATTTTAGTACATCATATCACCCTGAGAGGGATGGCCAGACAGAAAGGGTGAACCAAGTCTTGGAAGACATGTTACGTATGTATGTGATGGATCAACAAAAGCATTGGGAGGAATATTTACCTTTGGTTGAGTTTGCTTACAAAAATAGTTATCAAAGCTCTATTAAGATGGCACCGTTTGAATTCTTATATGGGAGGCCGTGTAGAACCCCGTTGAGTTGGGATCGTCTAGAAGATAGAGTCCTTGTAGGACCAGAATTGATTCAAGAAATGGAAGAACGGATGAAAACTATTCGTGCACGGTTAAAGGAAGCATAGGATAGACAAAAGAGCTATGCTGATGCACATAGAATCAATAGGAGTTATGAAGTAGGTGATAAAGTATTCCTTCGGGTTAGGCCATAAAAGAGCTCAATTAAATTGGGAAGAGAGCTAAATTATCACCGCGATTCATAGGACCATTTGTGATACTCGAGAAGTTGGGACCGGTTGCCTATCGTCTTGCATTGACATCATCATTGAGTCGTATGCATAATGTTTATCATGTTTCTATTTTGCGTCATTATATTTCAGATCCTTCTCATGTTATAAATTTGAGTAACTTGCAGATATCGGATGATGGGGTCTTGAAGGCCAAACCGATCCGTATATGGACCGACGAACTCGACAGCTTCGGCGTCGATTAGTCGACCAGGTAAAGGTCCAATGGGATAACTACAGTTCTAACTCAGCTACTTGGGAGGATGCATCCGAAATGCACCAACAGTTTCCTTATATAGTGCCCCATTTTGTTAGACTCTTTTATTATTCAACTATATTATTATTTGAGGGAATTTTATCGCAAATGACCCGGTTAAATTTTGAAATATATGTTTTGATCATGTTGATACATTTAGACAAATGGAATTTTGTAATGCACCATTGTAGTGCCTTGTTGGACACACTATTTCAAGTGTTAAAATATGCTATGGTTTGAGGGCATTTTGAGTGCAAATGACCCGGCTTAATATTATAAATTAAAATGACTTATATATGTATTGATTGTTGTGTCATAATGATTGCTTATGAATGAATGGATATTGGTATATAGATTCATATAATGCGATATGATTGACCTTAAAATGTGTGAATGAAATATATGAACAATTTTCATTTCTTACAGTAGATTGGTAGATGCTTTGACAGTTTTCTAGTGTGACAGGGACCCAACTGCGCAATGACACAAGGTGGTGTCAATGCCACATGAATTTCAGTTTAAGTATGAACAGGATATCAGGTGATACAATTTATTTTAATAATATTTTGATTGAATTGTGTAGTACGATTAATGCACACAGTTTTCATGTGTGCAGGCACATGATCATGGTTCCCAATCGATCCACAAAGGATGATGGGGTTGTACGGCAGAAAGTACCGGTATGGTTAGCACATATTTTCCATGTGGCGGGTTGAAAAGCGAGAGAGGCTTTTACCTGCAAGAGGCATGCTGCCGTGAGGGTAGGCCGCGAACTCGGTCACTCACGAGGATTAACTGAGGGGCGTGCAATGAGGTGTTGGCCTTATTCCTCAGTAACCATGAGTCTCTCTACAGCGTGGATTGGACTGAGTTAACGTGGTCTCAGCCATCGCACTAACTCCCCACCATGGAAAGTGGGATATTTGAAGGGCATGAAGACGATCATGGCACCCTTGATATCACCTGGAGAAACAAAAGAAATTATTAAACTATAAGGTTGTAAATAAGTAATAACTAAACAATAAACTTATGACTTGAAAATAAAGTAATGGAAAGTGCAACCTTATGAAATAAAAAAATAAAAAATAAAAATAAAAATAAAAATAAATCATGATAAACAAAATGAAAGAAGATTCTAAATATTAACACATTGCACACACAAAAATAGCAAATCAAAAGCAAAAATCTAGGAATGAAATTTAGGAATAGTTAAGTAAAGAAATCCTAAATTAGAAGATTGGATAAATGCATATGACATTACATAAATGCATATGACAAAAGATCCGTTGAAATAAAACAAAAATGAATCCAAAATAAGAATAAATAAAAATAATAATTTTACATTATGCATAAATCTCAAAAAAGAACGATATAAATGAAAGGGTAGGGTTTGGAGAGAAAAAGTTTTTTTTACCCTAATGTTGGAGGGATGAGAGGAGGCAGAGGTGGATGGTGGTTGTAGAGAGTTTGGTTCATCAGGTGTGAACAGGGTTGGGAGGCCCTTAGTGATTCTACACACTCTGATCGTGCTTGGGTACTTCTTCCTGCAACCCCATTCAGCTCGGGGGTCCTTGGGGAAGGAGAGTACCCATTGGAATGGTAGGGAGGTCAACCGATGGATCTCTTGTGATTGGGAACTGATCGACGTTCGGGGGAACCTGACAAAGTTGGTGGTGCGGCAACCTCAGAAGGAACAAGCCTGCACAAAGATGCTCAGGTTTTTATGGATTGTTAAATTGTTGTTATAATTCTCGAATGCATTGTTAAAGATCCATGAATTGGCATTTGAATTTTATTGCAGACCCATGTCTGTATTTCTTTATAGATCTAGGTTGTATTTTAGATCTGTCTCTGTGGTTTATTATAGAACTGGATCTTCATTTTAGATCTGTATTTGTATTTTATTATAGATCTGGATTTATATCTTAGATCTGTGTATGCATTTTATGCCGGTAATTTTTATGAGATCTGGATTTAAATTTCTGTTTATATGCCTGGGCGGCTACATTTAGATTTCTATCTATATTCCTGCATGGTGGCTGGATTCATATTTATGTTTGTAATCCGATCTGCAATAAGTAGATCGTTTCTTTTTGGTATGCACTGTTTTCAGAAAAGTATAAGCGGTTGATCTATGGGGAATGGTTTTTGTTTAACTTGTTTTACATCTCCACAAAACTTTTTTTCCCAAAATTTTGCCTCTAATATGTGATCTAGATACTGGCTACAGGTTTGTATATATGTCGGTGATGGTGGACATGGTTGAGTTGTTAGCATTTAGAACCTTGCAATGATTTCGCAAACATCTGCATATGCCGGCTACATGAAAGTCTCCAACTTTATGTTGATCCAAGCCTGGGTTTAGCACGATCTACCACATGTTTTTTTTTTGGATCTAGGTTGATTTTTTTTTATCCCCTCAGTTCTGTGAAGGATTTTAAATATTAGAGCACGATGACGGTGTTTGCATGTATTTCTGTTTGAATTTCAAATGAGCACTTGTATGCGATTTTTATTTATCTTTTCTTATATGAAGGTCTGCCAACATGGTCTGCCCTGTGGTTATTAATGCAGCTTTGTAATGGTCTGAATGCTCTTTTTGATGATAACTCCTAGATCCGTCAAAGGTAGCTGAGCGAGTGTATACCTTGAGTTCACCTCAATCCTTCTCTGCATCTTTAGTTACCCTTAAATTGGTTTCGCCCAAATCCAGTCATCTAACCCACTTCATCAAATCGCTATTACTGAAGCCTAATTTATATTGGGAAGCCGATAGAAACACCAATCATATCCCGTAACCTCTGCACAACGCGAGGACTGAAGGCAACATGGTGGAGGAAGAGCTGCTTCTGTCGCTTCAGTCGTGAGGATGGTATCTCAAAGATGTTACCGTTCTGGAAGGCCTGTTGCACGAGGTCTCAATGGAGAAATTAGATCGCGCAAAACTGGAAAAGATGACCCAGGCCAGCCTTCTCTGATTGTGTTGCCACAGATAGTGCAGCTCTTCTCCTCAAGCATACCGATCTGTTTTATTAAATAAATTGATTTTAATATGTATATTTAATAAAAAGAACTTTTACCTTTTCCTTTGTATATTTAAAATAAAGACAAAAGGTTTGTTTTATTTCCTTAGTTCTTGCAATGCTTCCCATTGAATCCAAGCAAATCTCTCGATTTGTTTTATTAAATGTATTTTATTTTAGTATTTATATTTTAATAAAAAGAACTTTTACCAAATTTTGTTCAAACGACAAAATATGATTCGATACCTGTTTTTTCTATTTTGGAAATTATATAAAGTGATGGCCTTTTAGTCTATTTCTATTCATATACAGAACATGGCTTTTGCTATTTTTCAATTATATAAAGTCATGGATTTTTAGTCTTTTCTTTTTATTCTAAATTTAATTGTAAATTTCATGGTTTTTCTTCTTTCTGAAAGTATAATATATAGATAGGGTGCACATGGTTATGCGGTATGCAAAATCAATTATTAATTTCGTATTATGGAAATTGGTATATTTTTCTTTTGATATAATATATATATTTAGGGTAATCTTATAACCCTTATAAATATTAATAAAGTAGAGTTAGCTATTAATCTAATGTTATATGTTACTTTTGAAAATATTTACATTTATATCCATAATTAATTAATTTTGCACGATTTAAATAATCTATTTATTAACTAGATATTTTATCATTCATTGCTTTGTACATTTATGTGATATCATGTTATGTTGGTCAACAAGGGACATATGATATTAGTAAAAAAAAAAATATGTGTATTTTCCTTGTTAATAGACCTTGGGATGATTAAGAGAGAGCGCTACAATGTTATCAATGTGTTGAGAATGCCCCTCTTGCTAAGAGGGAGTGTTAAATTTAATGCATCTAGGAGACCTATTCTCAGCGAGGATGGTACCTTAATCATTTAACTAGGGCAGAGTAAGACCCTAGAAGGTCCCTACGCCACCTAGTAGTCTCTTCAGGTTCCTGGTATGAGAACAAGCAGGTTGATGGCATGGAAAATCACCTAGCATGTGGCTAGGGATCCTATGTACCTCTAGGGTATTTTGGTCTCGGACCAGGGATGCGATGTCCAACTAGATCATGTATGTAGAGGTAGAGACATATCCCAGTATGGGACAGGGACATGATGTCCAAGTAAGACCTGCAGGTAGTTGATCAACTTTCAGTATGGGAGTGAAGCTCAGCTTAGTAATGGGGACCGAAGAATGGAGGACTTAGTTAAGGTCCAGCGGTTGATCAACATGATTCAGTATTGTTGAGTATATAGTTGTGATTGATGTCAAAGGTGTTCACAAATGACAAAGGAATAACCAGTGGATATGATGGAAATATCAACTCAGTGAAAGACAAAGGTAGTGATGAAATGGGCATGGATGATAAGACATCATGAATGACTGATATAAATACTTTCAATACAGTGTCGACAGTATATGTAACAATGGTTAAGGAAATGTCGACAATATATGTAAACAATGGTTAATGAAACAAATAACAAAGGTTGAGTGGAAGAGGAGATGCAGTATGAATGACAAAGCTGGTTAGATAAATGAAGAGTGGAAGTGTAGAAGAGTGAAATGAACCAAAGATAGAGTATATAACAATCGAAGAATGGAGAAACTATATCTATGAGAGTATTTATAAATTATTTATAATCAACAGCATGATGAAATTCTTTGTTTGTATAAATCTTCAAAACTGTTAGAAACAGTCGTAGAACATTTCCGCAAAGAAATTGTGCAAATACACAAAGTCATGGTGAGATCCGCATTCGATCTAAAATCAACGGTCAGGAAGCATCCCTCACGAGATCCAATGGTTAAGGATTGGTTCCGCAAAGGATAGGCGAAAAAGGTGAAGTTTTGCAAAAGAGTGTAGATCGACGGTCGAGATTAGATCCGCAGAATATTTAAGGTCGAGAATATTTCTGCAAGTGTACGAATATCTATGGTTGAGGAGCATTCCACAATAGATCTACACTCGTAGGATGGTTCTGCAAAATAAGGAGTGCGGAAGAACAAATCCATTTTTTTATCATAGATCAACTGTTGGGATTGAATCTGCAAGGAAATATACACAGATGGATGATTTCCAAACAAAGTATTTAGTGAAGGTCCGCAATCCACATTAGATCCTAGATCGATGGTCACGATTGAACCCAGCAAAAGAAATCAACAGTTCTGATGGAAAGTAAAAGGCGAAAAGCGGATAATCGTGAAAAGACTGTGGGAAAGTCACAATTCTGCATTCCATATCCAATGATCTGAGAGATCGAAAGCCAGAAAGAAATCCATAAAATATCGACTGTGCAGAAGGACTAGTGTAGAAAGCAGAAAACAACTCTAAAACACTCCATTAATTTATTAAATAAAAGGCTTTTCAAATGCACCATACCAAATGTAAAATGTGGGGTTGACATGGAAATTCAAAAGTGAGCATCTTAATAAAAAAATATAATGAGAATCTTAATAAAGTTGTATAATATAAAAATAAATAAAATCATAACAATTATCTAAATTATAAAATTATAACATCTATAAATTTATAACCTTGCATAAAATATATTTTCAAGTTTTTCATTTGTTACACACTTAATATAACTTCTAAATTCATCAAAATTTCACTAGTTATACACACTTAATATGGCTTTTGAATTCATCAAAATTAAATACACAGTTTTTGTTGGCTAGCTTTCCGTTCAGTGTGTTTCTAAGAGTTACCTCTAATTCATTTTTCTTTTATTAAAACATTGTCCAATTTTTTTCATAAAAATAAAGAAGTTTACAGAAAATTCATATTGGAGGTAACTCTTAGAAACATTGTATTGAATTAGAGGTAACTCTCAGAAACATTGTCCATTTTCCTTTTATTAAAACATTACACAAAATTCATATTGGATCATCACTTTTTTTTATATAGGTCCCTCATGCTACAAGTAACCTCAATATAAAGTTTATACATCATTCATAACTCATTATAAAATACTTTGTTTATTGTATTTGATCACAGCCATACATAAATTATTTAGGTAACTTGAAAACCTTACATCACTGAATGTTGAAGAGTATGCATTGTGCTTCAAATTTCATTAAAGCAGCAAGCGTAATATGAAGGTTGCGATGGGTCTAGTTATTATAAGGGAAACAATTCCAGAATAAGTCATTGGTCATAGCCTTACTTGTATGTTTCCTTTGACAAGGCCTTCTTTCTATTATTTATGGGATCATCGACCTAATGCAATTCATTAATCTATGACCCATGTTCCATGAGTATAGTCTCAAATAACCAATTTCTTATGGTTTTGAATATTCTACTTGGCGCTCATTACATCAGGTTAATGCTTCCAGAGGTGAAGAAGTAAGATTGAGACTAGAGAAACAAATTGCATAGCATCAATAATCAATTCTAGTGCTTGCAACAGTTAACCAAAACTTCCCAAGATGTCATCTATACAAAGACTCCTCTAGCTCAAGCATGCTTAACTATGGAGTCTTCCACACAATCAAGTCAACTTAGTTTGCTACCCAATTTGCAAAACCATAGCAAGTAATGTGTCGTTAGAGCTCTTAACTTTTTCTATTTAAGTATGGGTTCGGGTTTTGTAATCCAACATATGATATACTATTTTGGGATCGTCTGCATAAAGTAATTCATTAATATATGACCGATATCCCATCAATATAGTCGCAACTGACCAATTTCTCATGGTTTTTGAATAGCTCACTTAACACTCATTACATCTAGTTATGCTCACAAGGGTGAAGAAGTGGGATTGATACTAATGAAACAAATCATATAGCATCAATCATTACTTCAGGGGCTTGCACTCAGTAACCAAAAATTCTTATGAGGTCACCCATCCCAAGACTCTTCTCACTCAAGCATGCTTAACTATGGAATTTTCCCCACAATCAATCCCATTTAGCTTTCTACCCCATTTGCAAATCCTTAGAAAGTATTGTGCCTTGTAAACTATTCAGTTAGAGCACCTTTAAATATTTTTATTTAAGTGGGTGGGAGGGGGTGAGGGGGGTGTCTCACAATCCAATGTTTGATATATCATTTTTGGGATCATCTATGTAGGGTAAAGTCAATAATCTATGATCCATATCACATGAGTATAGTCGCAACTAATTAATTTATCATTGTTTTTTAAGAGTCAATTTAGCACTCATTGCATCAGGTGATGCTCACAAGGGTGAAGTCAAATTAAGACTAGCACAACGAATCACATGGCATCAATCATCACTTGGGGCTTGCACATGATATCCAGGACTTCTCTGGAGGTCACCCATCTCAAGACTCATATGGCTCAAGTACACTTAACTGTGTATTTTTCCCCACAATCAAGTCCACTTACACTACGCAGATGTTCCCAAAAATTATATATCATATGTTGGACTGTGAACCCCCCCCTAAAAAAAAAGTACAGTCATTTTTATCCATACTCCTCTTGCGTGTGAAATATTTTTTTGTGAGATTGGATCCACCTTTCCATAGTTATGTTGATAGTGTCGATAACACCTATTAATGTTATTCTCTCTACTTTTGGGGATGGAGGGAAATCTCCATAATTTTAAAAATCTAGAGGAGGATTCCTGGTAGTTGACATTTATTAAAAATCTTAATGAATAAATATTAATCATTAAAAATGTGGATTAATCGCTAAAAATACAGTTCTTCTAAATTCTAGGAAATTGTTCATGCGAGATGATTAAGGAATGTGAGTTGGTGTTTAGGGCTCAGGTGTTCCTCACAAGTATTCTCATTCTCACAAAAATTACATTCCTCGGCACATGGGAAGCCGAGTGGCTCCTCTTATTGAAGCACCCTTTTCTACTTCTACTCCCAGTCATTCTTCCATACCCCTAAAGCAGATTTGTGTATATTGCATATAAATTTCTTAATCCTCTTTAGTATAATTTTTCTCTACAAAGCAACAAATCAGTCATGACCATGCCAAAGGTAACTATATAATAGTAGCATTTGCTTTTCCCAATTTTGTAATGTTTCATATTATTTGGATTTATTATTTATCAGCACAAAGAATATCAATACGATTTGAGTTAGTTCATAATGGGGGAGCACCTTAATAACAATCTACGAAGGTCTACAAAGTGTGTAATGCAGTGAAAGTTTTTCATTCTGGCACTTTGTTTTATGCTGTAATTTAGGATCGAACTGTGATTAAGTTTTCTTGTAAAATTGTTAGGTGTTCACTGGCCACATATTTCATATTGAGTTGTTGTGTTAGTCTACTAGGTAATCATGATGGACAAGTAAAAGGGAAGCCTTAAGGTTCTGATTGAGTTAGAAAGGACTTACCCATCAATGAAAAAAGAGAGTTAGAAAAGGAAATGTGATTTGCACATAGACCCAGAAAAGACACTGAAAAATGACTAAAACTTGGATTGTGAAAACTTTAGACTTCAAATTTAAAGAACCCTAGTCAAAACCCTAGATAAAAAAACCCTCCCAAAAAAATTCTAAAATATTATAACATTAATTTTATATTTTTATATAAGAATAAATATACAAATAAATACAAATCACTAAAAGATAACTATGCACATAAAACAATGACAAAGATTTTTATCTTGGGAAACCCTTCAACGCAAGAGAAGAAAACCCAACAACCTTTTATTTCAATGTTTAATTCGTAGCATAAATAAATAAGGATTAATGAAAGATAACCATGCACAAAAAACATGGACACAAATATTTTTATCCTCGGAAACCCTTCAACACAAGGGCAGAAAACCTAACAACCTTTCTTATGTAGATATTCAAATCGAGATACAAAGTACATCCAGATACCAGAGTGATCATATAGACAAGTTGTAGATAAACCCAAGAGACAAAGAAAAAACTCTCCCAAAAATAGAGAACCCAAAATTATCCTTCCTCTTTCGTTCGTCCTTCTTTTTCTATCTCTTGCACTCTTGATTCGTTGACTTGAGTGAACTTGCTTGGTCGGAAGTGAGTGGGGTGTCCTCTATTTAAAGTACTTGTTTATGTTTTCCTTTTCATTTTTTTATTGGGACTAACTTGCACACTTGTTAGGGTCCTACTTGCTTCAAACATAATAATAATAATAATATTTATTATTATTATTCTAGGGTCAACTTGTATGAGGAGACCTCCTAACACTACAACATCAACACTCCCTCTTAGCTAGGGATGCAACATCATGTTGGAAGACATCTGAATATCATATGAGCATCATAGTTTGTCTTGAACATCTCTTCATCATAAGAAAGGTCTTATCACATCCATGTGGCTACAACCAACATGACGTTCTCTATGGGATACAACCACAAGTGAGTCATCACCACATCATGGGATACAACATCATGATGTCCACAAGGGCTACAACATCATGTGGGCTCACAAGGGATATAACTACATGTGAGACTTTATCCACCACGTCAAGTACTACAATAACATGACGCCCACATAGGCTACAACCCATGGGGCTCACAAGGGATACAACCACAAGTGAGACTTCGTCACGTTTGCATGGGATACAACCTTAAGGGACAATGGGATACAAACAATATGGGCTACAACCCAAGGGTTTTTGGGAACCAACCCAGTGACAAGTTGTCCCAACCTTATGGGCTACACCCCAAGGGCTACTAGGCACCAATCCAGTGACAAGTTATCCCAACCACATGGGATACACCCCAAATGATGTTGGGCACCAACCCTGTGATGAATCATTCCCAACCACAAGGATTGTTGGGTAACAACCAAGAGACTCATGCCAACATAACTTAGTCCATAGAGAAGTGTAATGTCTCATATCAGCTCAACTCAATCCATCGACGAGTATCATAGATCAACTCAATTGGATGAGTATAATATCTCATATCAACTCAACTTAATTTATAAAGAAGTATCGTAGATCAACTCAACTCATTCTATCGAGGAGTATAATAGCTCATAGCAACTCAACTCAGTCCATTGAAGAGTATCATATATCTACTCCACTCAGTTGAGCGAGGAGTATCATATCTCTCATTCCATCGAGGAGTATCGTCTCTCATAGAAACTCAACTTAGTCCATCAAAAAGTATCATCTCTCGTAATAACTAAACTCAGTCCATTAAGGAGTATCATTCTGAACAATCAACTCCCTCTCTCTCCCACTCAAAGGAGGGTCACACCATTTTCCCTATCTCAAGGACAATGTCTCATCGATGCTACATCATCAACATTTCCTCTCAATGAGGGAGACATTCTCCACCACTCTAATCCTGTAATGGAAGTACATAAACTTTTCCTTGGGAAGAGGCTTAGTGAGAATATCGACAATTTAATCATCTATAGGAATATAGTGGAGTTGGCCTCTTTTTCACTATGTCTCAGATGTAATGGTACTACATCTCCACATGCTTTAACCTATCATGAAATATTGGATTCACTAAAAGATGTACACAACTTTGATTGAATCAAATTCACCTCTATCATTTGACCAAACATTCCATCAAGGAGCTTCTAAATCCACACTACTTCCCGATCTGCAACACACACACTGGAATGTACACATCCTCTATTGTACTGAGAACCATTGAATTTGCTTCCTTCTACAATAGGAAATAATGGAAGAACCTAAAATGAAGTAACACTCAGAGGTGCTCTTCCTGTCTATAGCACTCCCTACCTAATCAAAATCAGAATAGCCCTACAATCTCATGTCAACACTAAAAGCATATCTCAATCCATATCCCACTGTGCCATGCAAGTATCTCCACACATGCTTCACAACAACCTAGTGCGTCTATCTTGGCTCAACCATGAACTGGCTAAGTGTATTCACTATATGGAAAATGTTTGGTCTAGTATTAACCAGATACATCAATGACTTGATCAATTGTTTGTACACGGTGGGATCTACCAAATCTGACTCGAAAACTAAGTCAATCAACTTATTCATATTCATCACCATAGGTGTAGCCATGGACTTACATTTCATCATCCCAAATCTCCTCAATATATCAATAGTATACTTCCCATGACTAAGAAGATCTCAGCATCTCTCTACCATACCTCATCAAATAAGTTTATTGAGATGAGCCTCCTTCTCACAAGATGTCACTCTAAACTCCCTCTAGATCTATGATAAAGACTCCCTCTACAACTATGCACCTATCTCTCATAGTATCTACATTGGTGCATCCTAGTGCATCTTATTCTCCAACCGAGAAGATGTATACTACACCTCCTCAAAATTCCACTGAACTAGGGAGCACAATAACTCTCAACTCCAACACATGTAACACTCTAAAGTTTGTCTTGACTCTAACATGAAGATAATTGCTCCTCATGTGGTTCCCACATCTCAAGTAACATGCTGAAGTAACTGAGGAACTCTAGAGAACTCATCTGCTACTACTATCTGCAACTCCTCGTGATCATTAGAAGGATGAACATCTGTAGTAGAGAGACTAACGTTCCTTAGAGCTTCTTTCTCCCAGCCACCAATCTCCATATGAGATCCTATGGACCTATAGGTCATCGGTCCATAAGACTAGATGTACTAAATCTACTTTATTGTTGAACACTCATCACTCGTTCTTCAAAACAAGCCTTGTCATTTCTCTTATAGATCATTGCACATGGTCTTTCCTATAAGTCAATTCAGTCAAATAGTTAGCAACATTGCATAATCATGAAATTCAATCAAATCGTATTGACATTTCAATGCAATGATTATTTCTTATGCGTAATGACATAGTTCAAATACTTATGTAACCATTCAAGGGAATTTAGCATCTTAGCCAATTCTTTAGCACAACGCCCATCCATAACCCAACATATCTCCACCAGAACACACTATCAAGAGTGTGCACTGCTTTTAGCATGTTAGCAAAGAGGTTTCATCCTATACCAGATCCATCAAGGGATCAAGGGATGTTGTGCAACACTATAGGAAATTTACTCAACATATACATAACATGCACTACATGACCTATTGCTCATTAATCTCAGACATATATAAATACATATCAAAAAACTACATCATAGATCTACATATAACTATTATGAACAATATCCTTTAAATATGTTAAAAAACACTCAAAAATTTAAGGAATAACTGAAATAAGAGTTCAAATACTTATCTTTCATGTGTTTTGTTGTCTCTCAATTGATCTCTACCTCCTTACAAGGATCATTGAAGTCCTGAAAACACTTTAGTCAAATTATGAACTTTAGGAACTTTCTAAAGTCTTAATCCTTGCTATTATTTCTTCTAAGGTGGAATTCCTTTGACATCAACTGCATGTTTATTTCTCTTCCTTCAAGGACAATAATAAGAAAGGTGATCATATGTGTGACAATTGTAACCTTTATCTTTGAAATATTCTTCTTATTCTGCACACCATCCAACTTGTCTTCTTCTTTTAAACAAACTTATCAAACGCTGAAATCTAAGATCTAGTCCAAAAACCATAGCAAGATCTAGGTCAAGATTGAAGTTTCTCATATGAGAAGTATGATCCCAAATAAAGATGTACCCTCGTTAGGATATTTCCAAGACACTCTTTTTCAGTTAATTTTGTAGACAGAACAACTCAAAATTGGAAGCCCTAGTTTCCTAGTTCCAATGGTGAATAGGTCACAATTGAAAATCCTCGTATCCAAAATCATCTTCCATTGATAGGTGTGCCCTCCTAAGTAAAGTTCTACAGTACAAATTCCAAGATCAATCTATAGACATAGGTGTCTGGTCTTTGAAGCCCTAGTTCCTTGATCTCAACAAGAACTAAGTCAAAATTGCAATTTCACAAAACTAAGATTTGTCTCCATGAATAAGTGTGCCCTACTGAGGGGATCTCCAAAAAAATACTTTCAAGACAAATTTGTGGATGAAAAGATTCAAACTTGGAGTCCCTAGTTGGAAACTACCATCTCTAGCAATGGTTTCTATCATGGATAATTTTAGGGGAGACATTTATTCCATGAGGTATTTTAGAACATTTTTTCCATAAAAAGATTCACTAATTTTCCTTTTTTCAAACATGATTTGGCCAAATTCCATGGGATAATTTTTTTTCTCTAAAAATCGCCAAGAAATGTCCAATAACTATATAAAGTCCTTACAATTTTGAATAATTTTACAAAAATATCGCCAAACATTTTATGGTTGCAAATTTAAGAATTACTAAGATCCACCAAGCTTTCAACACTTTGAGAAAATTATGGATCCTTAAATTTTTCCCTAGTCTTTATTCAGTACTTCTTTAATACCATGTTGAATTTTTAATAATGTAGTATTTAATTTCAATCTTTTATCCACATAAGAAATAAATAAGGATCACTAAAAGATAACCATGCAAAAAAAAAACAAAGACAAAGATTTTTATCCTAGGAAACCCTTCAAACATAAGGGAAGAAAACCCAACTACTTTCATATGTAGGTATTCAAATCAAGATACAAAGTACATCTAGATTAGAGTAATAATCTAGATAAATTGTAGATAAATCCAAGAGACAAAGAAGAAACTCTCCCAAAAATAACGAACACAAAATCAACGTTACTCTTGCCTTCTTCCTTCTTCTTCTCTCTCTTGTGCACTTGATTAGCTGACTTGAGCCACTTGCTTAGTTGGAAGTGAGTGAGGTGACTTGCACACTTGTTAGGGGTCAACTGGTATTAGTAAACCTCCCAATGCTATAACATCACACACACATATATATAACCCCTACTAAACATCAAAATGCAACAAAACCATTTAGGAAAGTAGCAATTAGACATAAGTAAGTTGACATGGATGTAAGTTTAAATACAACCTAAAAAATTTAAGTCCCATTTTTCACCTTTTATAAAATTCCTTTACCATTTATCATTTTTAATAATCGGATATAACCTTTTAGAAACACCAAAGTTCTATATTGCATTTGAAGAATGTTGTTATGCAACAAAACCATTAATTAATGTCGCAAAGTCACATAACCACATAGGAATGTATCTTGGTTCACATTAGTAATGAATGTTGCAATGACATAATGATTAACGAATGTCCTAATTCAACATATCACTTTCAAACCACGACTAACCAAAGTGTGCCAAATTCAACCTTCATTGGCCACTTTCAACAATATCGAACCATGGTTAATTATATTCGTCGATATGACAATATGGTCAACCATAGTCAAGCACTAACATCAAACAAACTCAGTGTGACAAAACCCATGCTCACCAGATTACAATGCTACATAACCATTGAGGAATTTAGCAATTCCACGTAATTAAGCCAACATTCACATTTTGAAACGTATTACAAACACATTGTTATTAATGTGGTTGTTTCTAGTTTACATTAGGATTGGGACATATCTCACCTAATGAAATTTTGAATACATATTACACAGCATGTATACACTCAACTTTATATCTACTGCATAACCAATATAACAAGAATATGAATATTTTAAAAAAATATCATATTATTATTTTCACCCTATGTCTATATAAGCCAACTAAAAATTTAATAGCAACCACATTACTAATAATGTATTTAGTATACATCTATAGGCATATATTTAATACATTATATAGAGAAAACATTAGTAATGTGTTAAATATACATTTATCGACGTATACCAAACACATTATTATTAATGACCTTGTTTCAAGTTTACATTAGGATTAGTTTGTTGAGGATATTGATATATTCTTTCTCAATCTAACATCCAATGAGGAATGTGCAAGGGGAGCATCAATGCACATGTCCCTTGACTTCTGACATTGGGACATATTCACTCAACTTTTATATCTAAGGAATTGTACTCAATTAAATAACAACCATAATTTAATATCACAATTCCATAGTAATACAACATCCATATACCTATATAGAGAAATAAAACTAGAAGAATGTGAAGAATGAGTTATACACTTCACATGCACTTAGTGACAGATAACTAGAAGAATGTGATATATATATGTGTGTGTGTGTGTGTGTGTAACAAGAAGAATGTGGTTGATAACATGTAGTTAGGCTGGCATAAATAATTCAAAGTTAAATTAGAAGAAAATGAGGAATAAAAAATAAATCCAAATTGTCTTCAATTCCATCAGTATCTCTCAACCATTTGATCCCTACCCCTATGAACAAGCCACAAACTATGTGGATATGCTAAAAGATTAAATATTAACAAATGTTGGTGGGGCCAATTAATCAATCTAGGATGTCTATTTGTTTGTTGATTAAAAATTGTTGTTTTTTTTTATTAAAAATTGTTGTTTTTCCCTACTAGTAGATAGTTTACAGAAATTACTAGGAAAGACCTCACACAAATTTCATTCCTGTTTTGAAATTTTGGGTCTAATTAATCAATCTAAAATGTCTACTTGCTTATTAAAAATTGTAGGTTTTCCTATTGTTTACAGGAATTTCATTATAGAGATACTTCACAGAAATTTAATTCCTGTTTTGAAAGATTTACAGAAATTTCATTACTAGGAGATACTTCACAGAAATTTCATTCCTGTTTTGAAAGTTGACTCATGCAGACAGTGAGGGTTTTCGACAGTGCTTCTGAATAGACCACAGGAGATTCGTACACAACCATGATACCTACTTTTAGGATTTTCTTTGTGGTTTGACGCAGGGATTTGCAGTTTTGGTCACAGCCATACATTCTTTAGGTAAATTTTAACATTTATCTATTATAGAGGTCATACGTCAATGTTGAAAACCTTACATCACTGAATGCTGAAGATTATGCATTGTGCTCGAATATTCATTACCAGCAGCTACAGCGAACCAATTGAGATTGAAGAGCCCTATTATGTGCATGTCATATGACCGTGTGAATTTGCGAAGGGATGTTTATATTTTATGACGGTACGCTAGATGAAATGAATTACCATAACTATGTGGTTGTGGTTGATTTATAGAGACATTAGATCAAACTACAATCATATGAACAAACCTTGCAGAATAACCCAACAGGTAAAATGGAAACTGTTTGTTACAGGTTTTGCTAGCCTTGATTTGACTGTGTATACAAAATCCGAAACCTTTCAAAATGGTCCTATTGATATATGGGTAGGCATAAAACAAGAATTCATTCACTTCGTGCCGTCCATAAAACAAAAATCCCTTTCCTTCGAGCGCTATTCACATTTTATTTGTGGCATTCAATTCAATAAATAAAAGTAGCTTCTAAAAATAATTCGATTCAAGATACCACCATCAATGATACAACAAATCAGAAAAAAAATTTCCTACAAACGGTTACCAGCATTTCAAGTTGAACCGTAGGAGAAATTAATAGGTTATTGCAAGACCTACCTCATCTTCCTTCTGATTTAAAAACTGATTCTGAATCTTTCTCCCTCTGTATTTTGGCGACCGATTGGCTAAGATGGCACCGCGTACTCTTGATAACTCGATTCAAGGTTTCACCAGAACGCCTGGTTTATTAGCTGCAGGATTGAAAGGTTTCGGATTTTCGTAACTCGATTCATTCTGCCACCAGAATGCCTGGTTTATTAGCCGCCGGCTACACCCACCGACTCCACACTGCCTTGGCTACTCGTTAGCTGCCGGCTCCCACGCCGCCTCAACTACTTGTTAGCTGCAGATTCCACGCCGCACTAACTACTCGCTAGCTGCCACCTCCACCAACTGACTCTGCCAGGTTACCCATTCGCCGCTCGTTACGCCGCGCTCATTCCGCCGCCTAACAAATAAACGAACGCCGCGGTCATTCCGCCGCCGCCGCCAGGTTACGAGAATGGTAATTAGGTTACCATATCCATTTATATCTATTTTTTATATTTTTTTTATAATTATTTATTTCAAATTTTGAAAGATTGTCATAAACATGTAGTCCATTCCAAATTTCAAATAAAAATGTTTATCTAAGTAAATATTTATTTGCTTCTGTAGATGAAAAAACATATATGTCGTAGTCCACCCCAAATCAGAAATAAAAACGTCTATCTAGGTAAATATTTATTTGCTTAACTTATAAGTAGGGTAATCTATCCCAATGGTTCAATGCGACTCTTTCCATTGGAAAACTTTTATTTTGTATTAGATATACTATATTAATGAAAATTTATTAAAATAGTTTCTTTATGAAAAGTCATTTTATACTTGTAAAAATTAATTTATTGGATGTAGTTTAGGTGGTAGAGAGGAATGATTGTTACTTTTTCTATCTAGGTTTAATTTTTGTAAGTGACATGATGCTCTGAGCCCCTATATATTGACTATGTAATGATGGAATGAATTATGTAATTCTGGTTATATCTTGATTCTTTAGAATACAGTCACTTCGAATAAGCAGATCTGTCATACTCTGTGTAATAAGCTAGAGGTATTACCATTGATCCATAATATCAGCTTAGTTCGGTATCATAGAAGCTGTAAGCTAGAGTAATATCAATAATTACACACATTTTGTATACCAACTAACCAAGCACTAACAGTGATAAAGCAAATCCATTGATTAGGCTCTATACATGTTTTATTAGTAACATATCACTAATCCCATGATAAGTGTATTAATTATGGAAGATACATGGTAAACTCCATGGCTAGTTGATGGAGTAATTACCATACTACTAAATTAGTTGTTGTATATAGTATATACTCAAATTGAGTCAGTTCTAGTTATAGATTGCAGGACGACTTCTGGAAGTAAAGGCAATTGTATGACAAGATACAGTGGCAAATTACTGTTATGAAAATAAGGAATGGGAGAATATTATCAATATAATGAGGGATGAAATAAGCATTATGATAATTGAGAACAAAGAAGCAAGCAATCCAAACATACACACATCAATCAACCTACCTATGTTATTCTAGTGGTATTATGAGCAAACTAAGAATGGTTACATAAAAGTTTGATAGTGAGAATAATAGAAAGTACAATATGGATGAATAAAATTGAACACTAATTTGAGATATATCAGCATAGATCCATCTAAAAGGGGATCTACCAAGCAGCGAGAGGGATCAAATCTTTCAAGATGCAAACCCTTTTTTAAAGTGGAAATGTTAGCAAATGTGTAATCCAATGTTTATGGTTTTAGTTTATCTAATTTATGTTGTTATATATACATACAATTCTAAATAATTTAAATTTAATTTAAGTTGACATGTTATTTTTAATAATATTTTATTATTTTTTATAAAGGACAAGTGTCAACTCTAGGATGAGCACGGAAGGAGTTACACATCTCTCCCCTACTGGGCTGTAGAATGCACCTCTTAGGTGCAATCACATGTAAGATGATGAAGAGTTATATGTAAACTATTGTAAGATGATGAAGACTGATATGTGAACTATTGTGAATATTTTTATGGAACAATTCGTCATGACATATCTTATTATATTATGAAATGTTTTACTTTATATTTCATATTTAATTTACTAGCTTCATACATAAATATTGAAATTGAAGATGCTAGAAAATAACACATCATCCACACAATGAACATAAGATATACCCTGGTAAAACTCAATACCGAGGATACCCATCTAAAAGTTGGTGCTTATGCTTTTCTTTGCTCTTCTTAGTTATCAAAAGAAAATACAAAGAAAGTGTACTCACTATGGAGTTTACATGGACATTGTGTCCTTTCTGGTTACTACATGATCCTCCACTTCCTTTGTTTTGCTTCAATATCCCACTCCCAGTTCTTTGCTCACTATGAAACTCCACTCAATATAAAAACAATTGGACCCTTTAGTTTCCTAGTGTTCTATTATTTAACATGGCTCCATAGCCATCAAAGGTTAGAGTTAGGGTTTTGAATTCCACAACTTCGACTAGGGTTAAGGTTTTGGATCCTCTAGATTCTTCTTGAAATCTCACATGTGACTAGCTCAACATGTGCGAGTAATGGAAGCTAATGTGGCATACACTCAATAAGATAGGTCAATTTATGGGTCGATATAATAGGATAGGTTGATTTATGATATGGGAGGGATGACTTCCTCATATGAACTTCAAATGAGGTGATATCCACACCATTGAAAAGCTCTCGATCTATACATCAACATCAAGAGGTTAGGAATTTTGTTCACAAATTTTGGGCTTAAAATTTTTTTCATTAGGGTGTCTAATATGAATTGGAAGTTTTTGCACCCAAAATCATGAAAGTAGTACATGTCCCTAAAACGAGCATTGCAAGCCGATAACTCTAGTTTTTCCACCTAAAATGTACCAAAATGGGTTTAAAACTATTTAATGATAAATTTTGGATATACATCTCATTTTAAAGAGGATTTTGGTCCCAAAAATATTTTATTCAAGGGAGAAAATTATTTCTCTACCTTCTCCTTAGGGTACCATTTCCCCTTCCTTAGAAGTTATCCTTTCAACCAAGCCTGTTAGGGTACATGCCTCCCTTATCTGTTTGTTCTTGTGACTTCTTATGCAAAATTGTGTCTTTTGCGAAATTTTCTTGAGCTTCTATTGCTATATCCTTTTATGGAGGTAAGACTTTCTCATGAGTTTCTTAATCCAACATGGAAGGTTCATAGAGTTTTAGATTTTTTACATTCACTTGACTGAGTAAATGCACATATATGGGGGTAGAATGAGTATGTAGGAATTATTGACTAATTTTTCCAACACTTCAAAAGGACCATACCGTGGAGCCTTGATCTTGTTACTAAGACCATGTATCCTTTCTTTCTTTAGATGCAACCAAATTATATCTCTTTTCTTGAACAAATTTTCAATTTTATGTTGATAATTCTAAGCCTTGTACTTTTCTCGTTACTTGTTCAATATCTCCAGTACTTGTAAATGGATTTTCCTAATCTTATCAATGAATTTTAAGCCTTCAATGCATCTTCTATAGTGTCTTCTACCTTCAATGCATCTTCAATGGGATATTCCCTTAATATTATTGTTGTAAATAAACAAAATCTAAGTATGGAGGTGGGAAATACTCAAAGCAAATTTCAAAACAAGACTTATTGATCGAAGTGTGGACTTCTTTGCTATAAGAGTGAGGAATATAAATCAAATTTCCATTCATGGTCCTTGGATGCTTTTGATATAGGAACTTGGACATTGTTGAATCAACACTTGAATACAAAGAGCTAAAACCTATATATACTTTACATTTATGTATTCAATTTTTTGATATAATGATCTATTGTATGTTATTCATGAACTCATGGCATGCTTATTGTATTTATGGCTAGATTCTTATCTACATATATACTTTGGTGCTGTCATGGATTACAATGTTGCATATGATTCTTATAAAGATAACTTAAGGTAACACCCTGATGGGATGCATCAATTTTTCATTTTTTTTCAAATGAATATGCATAACTTCCTCATTGTGAACTTTGAATGGTGAACTTTTCCTAATTGACCACAATCACTTTCTCTTTCGAAGACTCTTTTAACTTTAACCTTAACCTGTGCCATATTATCAAGAGTATGCACTTAGTTGAATCTATAGAATATGCACCGAGTTGCATGTGTAGGAACTTGTGTAGGGAACTTGTATATGTTTCATTGATGATGTTTAGCAATACAATAAAGTTGATTTTATAAAGATATTTGATTTCCATGTAGATACTGCCCATATTGAAAAAAGACACTTCTTTTGAATATTCTCAACTTGAACATGTGCCATATTACAAAGAATCTACATGGAGTTGCATGTATAAGGAATCTAATTGTATATGTCTCATTGATGATGTTTAATATATAATAAAGTTTATTAAAGATATTTGATTTTCATGTAGATACTAGATAGTGCCCGCAATGGAGAGACCGAGATCCTTTAGTTGATTATGAATGAGCTCCATGACATTTAAGAAGATTCTTTTGTTGATTTATGAACGATGCTCCATGGATGTTGTAGGGTATTTTTTTTTTTTAAATTAACATGCATAACTTAATTACATTTTTAACTTCCTCATTGTAACTTCGTATTACATTGAGTAAGAGGAAATAATGATTATATTTATATGCATGTAACATGACCATGAACTTCGTATCGATGAGATAATTTTTTCTCATAAATTTCACATATTTATTTATTAGCGAATGTATTTATTCATTAAAAAATGAAAATTCAATATTTAATCCTTTGCAAATAAGATATTTCATGTTTACATGTTTTACAGCTTCAAACGACGTACGGTTTCAAGATTCATACTATGATGCAAGTTAATATCATATTCTTTTAATGTTATAATATGGTGTTTGTTAAAGAAATGTAATTGTGGAAGATATTTTATTTTGTAGTATTATCATTTTATCTTTTTGGGATATGAACTCATATTGTTTTAATGTTATAATATGGTGTTTGATAAAGAAATGTAATTGCGGAAGATATTCTATTTTGTAGTATTATTATTTTATCTCTTTTGGATATGTTTCTTCTTTCATTAGGGATGTCATTGATGCATTTGGTTATGTAAAGTCTCGAGGTAAAATCTTCGTTGTAAGTCATGTCAGTAATACCCACAAAAGTATTATTGAAATGTATTTTTGAGTCTTCGAAGGCAAGTCGGCCCTAGCAGCAAGGAGAAGTAATCCCTATTGGGTCATTAGCTCTTCGTTGATTAGTATAAATATGAGAGGTGTATCCCTCATTTGGACAAGCATAGTACTTAAGCAGTTGCACTAAAGATAGGAGAAGTACATCTGGAAGAGAGTTCAAGCAATCCAATATTATTATTAGGGTCTTATAAGTCTTATTCTTTGGGTCTTACACTGTACTTGGTTGAAGTCTATATCGAGGAAGTTTTGTTTGGTTTTCTTCCCCGTGAGGGTTTCCCATGATAAATCTTTGTGTTCTTTTGTGTTGTTGTGCTTGTCTTTCTTTCAGTGATCCTTTTGCATATGATTATGATGTTATGATGATAAAAAAATTTGCATCTTTTATAACCATTGAAATCTTAACATGGTATCAGAGCCACCCTCAAAGAAGTCTTTGTGCAGCTGAAACACTACTACAACTGTAGCTACTAGCGATTAGGATTTCATGCTTGAAAACCTGAGAAGATAAAATCTAGTCATCGTGGTACTTTTTCTAAAACTCAATATTGGAGAAGGATCAGGCGTTGAAACTTGGATAGGACGAAGATGAAATATTCATGTATCTTCTGTGCAAGTTTCAACCACGTATTTACTATATATTTTAGGAGATAAGATTCCTCCAAATCAGGGTTCCAGCCTCCTCCAGAATCCAGACTCAACTAGAAGACCTAGAGAGAATTGCTATATCTCGAGCTAGGAAGGTCCAAATCAAATTTCTCAAGATTTTGCAGATAGGGAATGGACTATAGTTTCTTTGGTCTGAGGTTCAAAATCCAAAGGTGAAACAGTTAAACGTGTCAATATGTACAAGTTCATTATTCTAAACAGTCCTAAAACCAATCACCTTGGGAAACTTAGCATAAGTCCCCCTTGGAGAATCTAATTCTTCTCTAAACTATGGGGTTAGAAAGAAGACAGATTAGGATATCTCAGGACAAAGTTTCAAAGCTTAAGGAGTAGTAATTTCAGATATATAACAGAAACAAGACCAAGAAATTCTACATAAGAACTTGAAGAAACTCATTAGAGGAAATTTCAATTCAAAATGGACCTTTTAACCCAAATTCAAATTCCATGTCATCATGTGTTAGCCAATGAAATTACTTTAAATTTGAAATACCGTATAGGTCTTAAACAATTTATTCATATAAATTTGGGGATATGTATAAAAAAAACTACTTTTTGTCATATTTTTGACATATCTCCCTTTTTTTTTACTCAAATTTTGATAGGGAGAGCTCATTGGATGTGGAATTTAATTGCACATCCAATGAGTACCCACTCGAAATAATTTTCACGGACCCCGTTACCCCAAAAACAAGAAATACCTTAGCAAAACGTGAAGATGATCACGTTTTTCAGGTATTTCTTATTTTTGGGGTAGCCAGGTCCATCAAAAGTATGCCAAGTGGGTACTCGTTGGATGCAGAATTTAATTCTCCATCCAATGAGCTCTCCCGATCGAAATTTGAGTAAATACACAAGGAGATATGTCGAAAATACGAACAAAAAAAGTAGTTTTTTTCTTTTCTTCCTCCAAAATTAATAAATTTTATTTTATTATTTTATGGAGGCCCATTTTGAGTTGAAATTTCCTCTAATGAGGACTTCCTATTCTGGGCACTTCCCTCCAGTGATCAGTTGAAAAAGGAGGAATATCAAAATCACCCTAGGAGGGTGCATATTTCTATGTAATAAGTTTCTCATTTTGTGGATTTTCAAAATTTTGACCTAACACTACTACCCGAGGAAAATAAGGGCATCATATATTTTGTAGTTATGTCCACAATTTTGAGAAAATGAGCATGCTTTCCAAATTGTCTTGAGGAGATGTGTATTTCTATCCAATCAGATATTAAACATACATAAGTTGAAAAATTAGGGTTTCTATGTCAAACCCTAGGTCCACCAGAAGTATTCTTGCATAAAAGTTTTCAAGAAGCATCAAGTTGAAGAAATCTCATCAATAAGTTCTATCCTTTCTACTTCCATTTGAGGTTCTCATTTTTATCACATTGAAAAATTGTACCAAGCTTAAGGAAAAGATTGAATGAGAAGAGGAGTTTCGAGCATCGAAGGAGCAACGGATCTCATCTCCACCCCTCCAGGAAGAACCAAGCTCTCTAAGATGCCCAATAACCCTCAATATCTCGGCATTGTGGTCCATAGTAGCCACTGCAATCATAAATACAAATAAAATATCATTAAAAAAATAAACACATGACATAATGACATCTCTACCCAATGAAAAGTGTAAAACTAATTTACGACAAATAACAACATAAACTAAATCTATTATTTAAATTTTAAAATTGATCTTGAATTTTACAGTAAATAATAAACATTTAACATTTTTTCATTCTAAATTTATGTCCTAAATTCAAGTATTAATTCCAATTTCCATATGCATGTGTACATAAAATATCCTATGTGCATATGTTGATTGGGAAGCTCCTCTCACTTACTTTAAGGCTTGGATTACGAAGTTTCATCGAAATTGTGAGGTGATGACTAATTCCCTTGCAGGACCAACTCCCATATTGCGGGTAGAGGCAATGGCTAGAGCCTAGAAGAGGCGGCATAATGTGCTATTGATGAATAAAATCCCATTATAGGCAATGATTTTGTTAGATATGTAATTATTTGTTGTAGCATGATGTTTTTGGACTCCAAAGTCTATTTAGCAGATCTTTGTTTATATGTAATTTGGGCCATGTATGGATTCCACTTGATGTTATTTTAGTTAGATATGCACTCTTTCTATATACCCATGAGAGACTAAATGCATAATTGTGTATAGTGGCTTTTATGATTGTAAGGTTTCCACTGGATTCTATCATGTATGATAGTATGTGATTGGCATGTAATCAAACACATCAACCTCCCTATGTATCTTGATGTTCATAGAGCCTATTGTTGAACCTCGTTGTCTTGACCTTGACCAAAAAGTACCCTTTAGTCAAGAGAAAATATTTGTTAAGCATGGGAAGCTTCTATACCTTATTTTAACACTTGGATTAGGAAGTTTTATCAAAACTATAAGGTGTTTATTGATGTTCTTGGACGACCAACTTCGATATTTCGAATAGAGGCAAGGGATTTACCATGTATGTTTATGTATTTTAGGGAAAATATGAATTATACTTGATTTTTTTTTAAGTTGTATGCAAACTTGCAATATAATTGACAAACTTTGCATATTTGTTAATTTTGGTTTGGATTCACATTGATGCTTGTGAATATACATATGCAAATAGTGAAGTTCATTTGTTTTTTATGATTATGCAAACTTGCAATGTACTTGAGAAACTTTGCATATTTGTGAATTTTGGTATGGATTCACAAGGATGCTTGTGAACATGCATATGGAAATAGTGAAATTGATTTGTTTTTTTTTAGTTAATTGAGGTTTTGATTTCCATTGGGCATGGGAATTTTGGGTATGAATTTTGGTAAATAGTCAAAATTATTTGGTTTTTATGATTAAATTAGGGTTTTGGTTTGCATTGTCCATGTAAATTACATTAGGGTTTTGGTTTCCATTGGTTTCTATTGGCCATATAAATTAAAATATTTTGGTTTAATTTCAAATTAGGGCAAATAAAATAATGAATATGGGGGAAATAGCATGAGAGGATTTGAAGAAAATACCTCACAAAGAAGAGGTTGATCCCAAGGTGGATTTTGTTGCATTTTGCTCACCCAAAACGCATTCTCCCTCACTCGTTTTGGTCTGTCGAAGCTCCAATTAGTGCGGCGTTGTGGCGAAAATGACAGGCTCGACCCGTTTTAACCATAAAACAGATTTTAGTAAAAGCAAGCATGTTTTTGCAAGTAAAAGAGGAGCATGATTTGTATCAATAAAACAGGGGCACGTTTTTATGTACTAACATAATTGGCATGCATGTTGGCAGCCTTGGGACTAGGCTTGGCAGTGTCGGGATTGCTTGGGATGATTTCTATTTTATGGATCAAGAGTTATTGACTTCACTATACCATTGCATCTACAATGGTCCCTCAACTTTGTGCACTCACCCTTCTATGAAATAATACATTGTTTATTAAGGTTCTTCACAACATCTGTAAGTTAGTTGTGGGTGTCTACTTTGTCATTTCAAAGATAACAACAAAACCATAGTGATAAAGAGATAAATTTAAAAAAAAAACTAAAACCTAGCCATCCATTTTGTGTGTAAAGACAAACATATATTTGGATAAAACTGAAAACAACATAGAAATGATAAGTTCCTTAACCAATAAAAAATATATATATAGTTTTTATTACTATATTATAGTTAACTTTACAACTTTGAAAAACTTTTTCATCACCCAATCAAAATATTTTTATTTCTTTTTAAATATAACTGTACAAATTGCATAACTAAAGAGCATCAAAACATAATGAAAATGCTAAGCTACTTCTTGTATGTGTTATAGTACATCGGTTGTTTGTGGGCTCCTTATGAATGAATGGTCAAATACAATGTAAAATATGCATGTCACTGCACAGTTTAGAGTTTGGTACTGCGCACAATGTAAAATATGCATGTGACTGCACAGTTTACCGTTTGGTACTGCACACACGCAGATGGCATGGCATGACATGGCATAGGGACCGTATTTACACACATATTTGCACTCCCCCAATCTGTTGGTTATGCAATAATTATTTAAACTATTGATGCTCGTTGTGTATATAATCTTTGCTCTCCCTTTCATGCAGTAACAGATTGTGTAAGACTGCAATACTAAGACTTCTATTGTGTCCCCTTATATTTCATTTGAAACAAGGTCAACTTACTGTATGTAATTTTAGTTTGAATGGCTTTAACGTTTTATTTTGCAGATTATGATAAGATGGCTGTTCCAGAACAGCAAGAAATTGTTTTGTGGGAATGCGATAGTCACGAGCTTTGTTATTTTGGGATGGGTGGGGTTGGGAATTGAGCACTTAAAGGGTGCGTTCTTGAATAAGCTTGCGAATGAAAAGCATGTGTAACTAAATGTGTTTCCTGTGCTGATGCTGAACTGGCTCCTTGGGGAGCTGAATGGCACTTTAACTAGGGCACCATAGACTAGTCGAAGGTTGTTGCTTCTCTGTGAGCCAAAGAGTTTCTTGACTTGCGCTCCTGAGCTTCTGTTGCTTCTGTTAAAGAAATCGAAAAAGGATTTTGTTTTTTGCAAAGCCAAGTTACAGGTCTGGAACCAAGGTTGAAGACATTACCTGTAGTAGACTTCCGATCATCAGGGTCACCAACCAACAGACATAGGAGATCTCCTTAACTGTATTTCCTGAATATACCTAATTAAAAATCAAGAGTTAACAACTTGTTTTTGTTGTATTAATTGGCAATTAATGAGGGTTGAACAAAACAATACAAAAAGTTACATTAGAGGAAAGAGAAAAAAATAGAATTTAATGAAAAATCAGAAAGAAAAGTAAGTTGGGAATGAGAAATGAAGGGTTAAGTTTTTGGACCTTTTCATTGCATCTCATCTCTTTTTCCTGTATCTTCTTGTAATTGCACTCATAATGAGATTTTTGTTTTTCCTGTATCTTCTTGTAATTGCACTCATAATGAGATTTTTGTTGGCAAGTGAAGATGCACAAGAGATCTTCTTGTAATTGCACTCATAATGAGATTTTTGTTGGCAGGTGAAGATGCACAAGAGATTGACTATGTAATTTGTTAAATAGCCACAAAGCCATGTGTTTTATTGTAATTTTAAGATTGTGGAAATATAAATTGAGCAACCATTCCAAGTCACTTTTCCATTTTGGTTTTGACGGTATAAAATATCTGTGTGAATTATTTGTTCGATTTTATTTGTTATGAAAAGTTCTTACCATATTATTATGGTCACATTGGCTTGATATTACTCTTATCATTATCATTTTTATAATCATAACTATTATTCTACGTAGATCATCCATTTACTTGTGTTTGATGATATCAATGACTCGTTTAGAGAGTTGTTGCATTTCCATTTGGGTTGTAATTAGAAATGTACTACCAAGAAGGTAGTGATGGACTATTGCCAAGTGTGATTGGGCCTTGCATCCTTGCGTTTCCTTTTTGACTATAACCCATAGCCATTCGCTTCAATTTGAATTCTAGATCAAAGAAGGCAATGGTGTTATTTTAACACCATTTTATTATTATATCCACTATAATACATGGCTATTGAATTATTAAGAGTAAACTTTCTACTCGACCATTTGCACCGATCGGACGACCTGGCTCGTGTGAGCTGTCACATCACGCAGTGCTGATTGTCTGATCGGTGCAAATGGTCAGGTAAAAAGTTTACTCCGAATTATTATCCTATTATCCACTATAATAATAGGATAATACATTGCTATTGAATTATTATCTTACCTTCATGCTATTTTATTTCACTCTAATACATGGTTATTGAATTATTATCATTTTGTAAATAGCTTCAAATTGTATGGTATGTTATTTTAGATATAAAAGTATTTTAAAAGTTACGGGTTGCTTCAATAAATGATTGGATTAATTTCATGAAAATAAATGGGTTGTCTATTCTTTATTTATAAAGCTTAGATTGTTGGTCATTTTGGATGCATTAATACTCTCTTTATTTGTTGGGTTAAAGAGCATTAAGGGCTATGATGAAAGAGCTATAAATATTAAATATTCAATTCCATGTTGAGTGATATTAAATGGATAAATATATAATTTGTCACCTACTTGGAGCTTTTGGGATAAAAAAATTGGGTGAGTTAGCTTGTAGGCACCATTTTATGGGCATGTTTCATTTTGCAGGTTTATGGTCTCGAACCTTTTGGGCATGTTTTAAGGTCTAAACAATGTTTTTTTTGGTAAAAGAAATCACTTACATAATTCCCCTTCACATGATTCTAAACTCTGTAACATTTCCAATGGTCCAAAAATCTAGTCAAATGGATTCTTTGCAAACATCATGCCTCCCATAAGTTGACCTATCTAGTTGACCACCATGGTACTGAGTGGATTCCATGTCAGCTCTGATTTCTCACACATGTGGAGCTCGTCACACATGGACCTTCAAGAACACTCTAGAATGGCCAAACCTTAAATCAAATTGGGAGTTGGGCATGCAGAAACCATAAACCTAGCCCTAGATAGCTATCAGTCTATGTTACATATTAATTGACCAGAAGAGAGGGGTTTCAATTATTTTAATGCATGCTATTGTTCCATAGCTGAGCAATAGCACAAGAGTGTATATTAGAACATAATATAGGAGATCCTATGGTAGTCATTCTAGCCACAAAGGAATAGGTAACTCCATAGAGAGTAGTATTTCCTTTGTATTTGCAATTTGACATAATTAGCAAGGCATAGTCTTCATTTGTGGATGGATTTTTCCAAATATTAGGCTTTCTCGGGGTATATCTTGTGTTACTGTGTGGAATGTGTACTTATTTTCTCTATTTATTCTTGTTTTAGTTCCAGTTATTTGACATTCAATAAAAATAAGTTATAAAATAAGAACCAAGTAGTGAGATCCATTGTGACGAAATGTTCTATAAAAATATCCACAACAATTTACGAATCATGTCAAGTTAATAAATATATTTATTAAAATAACATTTCACCTCCTTGGTTGACTTAGAATGCTTGGAAGAGTGCTAGCACTCCACATTTTGGTTATCTATCTCATGCCTTTTTTTCCCTCAGATATCTCATGCCTTTTAAACAAAAGAACAAGAACAAATGCACATAGGGAAAACAAAATCAAACTCATTTGTTTGTTAATGACAATTAATTACTAACCTAAAGGTGCATTAATGTATATTAAAGTGTGCCAATAATGCTCCTATTAGATTAGAAAATCTGCTTACTTCTATATATTTTGTGTAGGTGAAGTGATTGTTGGGTTATATGGTAAGAATAAACAACCATAGATATGATGTACTCAATATATCATGCAACAATTATGGTTCCCAATTATTGTCACGTCCCCATCCCTCAACCGGCGAAGAGGACGCGACGAACATCAACACAGTTGGGCAAACAGCCCATGAACATAGAACAGAGGAGATCAATACTAAAATTAAAACCTAAATAACAAGCATAATTCATCATACAAGGATGCACAATCCTTCAAACAATCAGCGGAAGCAAACATAGACATTCCAGCATTTAACATCAATATAAATTACAGAGATGAAGTAACCGGCAGTACTTATCTTTTGATGAAGAATTAACCCGCAACCAGCTACGCTGCTGCAACGTTCCACCCAACCATAGTCCAGCGTGCTCATTAGTCTCTCAGCAACGCTACCACCCCCGAGCTGGGCATGATTCCTCCGGAATAAGGGTCAATTGCAGGCTTATACATAGCCAAGGGGCACAAACAGCAAACCAACACAGCTGGGTTTCACAGGCTTTCAACAAACAAGCCAAGCCAGCACAGTCCGAAGACTAACCATTGCACTCAGGCAATTACTTAGCTGTCACAGCTTAAACATGGAAAATAAATTCTGAGTCATTCTTGGCCCTATCGTGGCCAAAATGACTCTTCAAATGAAATTACCACAGCCCCAAAGATGTAAGGAAGACCCCAGCAACACAGCCAACAACGTGGGGAAACAACAGCCCCGAAATCTATCAGTGAGCACAACTTACAGCAGGGAAAAACGACCCAATTAATCTGTGAGACAGCCAAAAACGTGAATGGCCCTTCACAGTCAGCCGTGGATGCAAGAGCACGGCTCTCAGCTCACTATGTGTGCCCCAAACAGAAGAATACCTATGCGTGGGTAAACAATCCGACCCAGCAAGGAAAGGAACAGACAATGGAGGCCCTGCGTGAGGAAAAACATCTCCATTTTTGTCCGTGGATGAACAAACAACAGGAAGGACGTGAATTTGCAGTTCGTGGGTGTTCAGCAAACTCGTGGAGCCAAGAAAACGTCTGCGTGAGACCAAAAACACCAAGAACCTATGCGTGAGGATGAACAGCAATGGGGAGGATGCGAATTGCAAGTCCTGAGCCTTTTTGCAACTCGTGGGGAGGATCCAAAAACAAAATCGTGGTGAGAGTGAACTGACCAGGGAAGAGTGCGTGAGGGAGAAAAATGGGCAGACGTGGGTGGAGTGGGCAGGTGGGAAAAGGACTAACAGTCCTGCCACTCCACTCCCAAAGGCATTAATTGCCTCAACCACCAGCAGCCATTACTCCTCAGCTACCCAACAAACATTAAAAAAGTTGACATGGTTGGATGAGACAAAAGGTGACAAATCAACAAGGTGGAAAAGCAAAACAAAGGTGATAAAGCATGGGGTTTTCCCCCATAACCCAGGTTTGACATCCCCACCCCTTATCCTTTGGAACCATGCCCTTTTCATTTTAACGTTGCACTGTCGTAGCTGGTTGTGGTTTATTTTAATTGATGTGCGTGTTTACACGATGCCAAATTATAATGTGCCTTATAGCACAGCATACCATCAACAATTATCCCTATTGCCGAAACATAGACAACAAAATCGATGGTGGGGCTTTTGCCTTGAGCTCCTCACCACGATTAATTACAATATATACATCATGCAAACGGGGTCGAAACCGGGGACATTACATTCCCCTCCCCCTTGGAATAACACCGTCCTCGGTGTTCCATTACATATATACAATACATATACAATTGCACATCAAAATTTCAAAATTGCAAATCTATACCACGTTCAATCATCTACTTTGAACGTTCACGACCAAGCCTCTCGGCTTCCATGAACTTTTCCTGCTGGTTTACAGCTTCCTGCTGATCCCGAAGTCTAGGAACTTTGCGGCTATCGCCTTCATCATGTTCCCACATTGGACAGTCCCGGCGTAAATGATGTCCTCCGCACCTCCAGCATCTTACTGGCTGCTTCATCTTTACCTGCTCAATTTCCTTTGAGCCTTCATGCCTGGACCGTTTCCTATCGGGTCGCTTGGACGAATGTCCCATTGCTGATCCACCTTCATTTCCTTTGCTGATTGCCCCCAGAAGGATTTTCACCTCCCTTTGCAAACCAATAGAGTCTTGCAAAATCTGGTGGTTCATTTCATTCTGCCTTCTCTGTATCTTGAGCATCTCCCCAAGATTCTCTTGGGTCTTGGCAATCATTTGAAGGAGACTTCCAACTAAGTCCAACAACTTTTGATCTGCTGCCATGATCAACGTGCACCACCTGGTGT
>LPNX010257540.1:262326-279027 GCA_001517045.1 Pseudotsuga menziesii | reverse complement strand
TTTCATGCTCTCAGCCTCTTTCACTTCACCGTGAATGCTGGACCAATCCTTCTTGGTCATGACACTTAGTGTCTTTGGTCTATTCCATACCTCTAAACCATGGAATCTCTCCACATGGTTTGTCTCGGCTGCTAGGACTCCCCTGTCTTACTAGCACCTCTTTCATTACCGCTCAACCCGAGCTTTCCAGGATAGTCACATGTCCACATGCACCCCTAGGATGCTCTCATAGTCCTCGCCTCCAGGGATACCTATATCCAACATTGAATAGATTCACATGTTCAGTTTACTCTCATCAGTTTTCATCTCTAGAACAAGAGCTTAAAACATCAAAACCCATATCATATACACATGTATATTCATAAGCAAAATAATCCAATACTTATCTGTATTGTGCATTTCCTCGTTCGCCCATAGGATCCTGCTTTGCTTTGCAAGCCTTGGGATCACCTATGGACTTAGATGTTAGGTCAGCACGCCGGCTGCTCCACAACATCAAATAATTAATGTCCATCCAGTACATAACCATGTCAACTGGGCTTGGAACTTTATCGTGACCATTTCCAGGTCTAGGATCTACTATGGATCCTTAGGCATATCACATCCCATCATACGCTTATGTCAACAATGACACATACACTTATATCAACATGCACTTATACCAACATGCACTTATATCAACAATACACTTATATCAACCATTTACCTTTACCTTTAGCCTGTCAACACAAGCAACACAAGCAATACAAGCAAACTCATCAGCATTATTGCTCTAAAACTGTAATCACATTTCATATCATTCACTATCAAATATTGAGACACCAGGAATGCGTCCACTCCCCAGAGTTTAATCAATATTGAAAACCCTTTCATGACTCGACATCGAAAAAGTGTGCACCCATTCCCGGTGTGTGCCATGCAGGCCCTATCCATACTCAAGCAATCAGTCATCATGGAAATAAATCAAAACATGTTCTGCATATGGAATTTAATAATTAAGCATGCATATTCATAGCAAGAGTCACAGAACACTTATCCATTTTTCGTCGCAGTATGCCTTTATATCTGTTAGGCACCGTCAAGGGGTTGGGAAAAGCTGAATGCTAAGCTGGTGAGCTCGCTGCAGAGCTAGGAACACCTACACCAGAACTAGCCTAACTTCTAAGACACCCACACACACCCAACACAAGGAATCAGTCCCTTCTCTGCTACTCAGTCCCTCAGGCCCTGCATTCCCTTTTAGTGCTATCACGGGGTTGTGGAGAAGAAAGCCAACCCTCTAGCTCTGTCTGTGTGGTTTCCAATCACCAGGTTTAAGCAAACCAAGCCCCCATCCCTGCTTCCTATTTACGTTTCGCATTCACACATGTCTTACCGACATGGCCCAAACCACCTCACTCATGCTATCACCAAACATGCAGTGCAGATGATACATTCTCAAAAATGTCTAATGGCGTTTCACCCGAAACCCATTTCCCAGACAAGGGAAAACCTTCCCATGAAGTTTGGCTTCTGCAGGCCATTGCACATGGTCTTCCTGCAGTGTGTACCCCTGACACATTCATCAAATAGCCAAACAGTTAATCATCACCTGATACCACAATCCAATTGATCGTTTCATAACCAAGTAATGACATTAGCTATCAAATTCAATAAGAATTTGTAATTCTATCTATTACAGAAATTGACTTGCTCAATTGTGGGTCTCTTGTAAGCAGCATTACTATGCCCATTATAATTTTATGCTTACTATCATAACATGAATACCCACTTACCATGTGTCCCTCCTGACACAATATCACAGAAGCCAACAATGATTAGTAGTCGTTAGCACTTTCTTAAATCCAAAATCCACAATTCAAATTTAACAACCCATTATGTATATCAACTACTTTCACAACCATGAGACTTATTCTCATAAACGGTAGATTCTAGCATTGGTCAAGGTCTTACCTCTCACCACCATGCTCAAAACAATCTACCTGAAACATAAGCTTCAAACATCCAAACACAAGCTTACGCAAGCCAGTAGTGACTAGTAGTTGTCAGCAATTTCTTAAATTGGAAATTCACAATTCAAATTTAACAAGCTTTTTCAAATGGTAGATTCTGGCATTGGTCAAGGTCTTACCTTTCAATGCCATGCTCGAAATAATCTACCTGAAACATAAGCTCTCAAACAACCAAACACAAACTTATGCAAGCCAATAGTGGCTAGTGGTTGTTAGCAATATTTTAAACCCGAAATTCTCAATTCGAATTTTAACAACCTATTATGCATACTCAAGGTAGATTCTAGCAGTGGTCAGGGGCTTACCTCTCACTGTCATGCTTGAAATAATCTACCTGAAACATGAGCTTCAATTAACCAATCACTTGGTAAGTCTGGATGCATATACTATCTCATTGCTACAACCATCACTGAAGCATTCTCAGAATTTATAAATTCAAATACTTCCAGCTGTTAGTCACATCAATATTACCAAAGCTCATTTACGTCATGCACTCATTATCATACTAACGTTGCAAGGTATAGTCATATCATTCATGCAATCGAATGAAGGTTTAGGTACCCTTACTTCACAAGCGTATCATTCATACCACCCTGCTCTTCAATAGAGAATTTCTAGCAGCCCATTGATCATGACTATCCTGCATTCATGACAGCCTTCAAAACAGTTCCAGAATTATCATTAATTCATCATTTCAGCTGTTAGTCATTCATGATATCACATGCATTCATCTCAATGCATTCATGCCATACATCACAACATTGCACCTACACTTATGCAATCAGTCATTCACACCCTTCATAGGCATACATCCAATGCATAACTACAAGATTCATAAAATCTTCTTAATGCATGTCCATTCAACGCTACCTTGCATTGATTCAGGAATACTATGCATTCAACCATACCATGGCCTAACCATGACTACCTCATATAGGACGCATTACTATAATCAATATCATTAACATGTATAGGCATGACACCTTTCTACATTCCAATATTCACATGGTATGAGGTCTCTTACCTGGACCAATCCATGGAATCTGTCATAAGCAAACTCTTACCTGCATGGGTCATACTCACACCCTTGACATGACCAATTTGGTTAGTCCTTTGCAGGAGATTGCAGCATTTGCTCACCAACTTCCATCATGGACTTGTTGCCTTACCCCTTTCTTCATAGGGTTGTTGGTTTCATTCATCAGCATCAGCAACATATTTAGCTAGGTCCATGCCATCGTCGGTTTTTCCACTAATGCCAACATCAAATCAATGATTATCATTAGTGGTTCATTATAAATATATAATTCCCAATATTCTCACCAACATGCAATATCCTATGCATGCAATACATATCATCATGCATTTCAAGTATAAACTTAGGGAATGTAACATAGTTAGCAAGACAGGGTTTTTAAGAAAAACTTCCCTTTCAAGTCTTTCATCCTGGTATGGAACTCCTTTTTCACACAGCAGCTTGTTGACTTCGTAGTCCTTGCTGCCCCTGGGCATGCAACTGTCCAGATTGTCCATTTGATAACAACGGTTGCCATTAGCACTTTGATGCTTCATGCTTAGATTTCGGTCACTTATCCTTGTTCCCCACTGGATAAGCTTTCCAATGCATGTTCACATGCATCATTCCGATCTCGGATGTGAAAACCACACCACTTCCAAGAATGAAGACTTTCAGCAAACCTTTGCATTTTACACACAGCTGCATTTTTGGTTCAGAATGCCAACTTCAGCCACTTTGAAAATCTCATTTTCAATGCACCATTCATCCTTTGGGTTTTACTAATTTGCCCAAAACACAGGATTTTCCTTCTCACAAGAACGACTGTCTCAAGGGACGACGGGGGTCGAGGGCAGCGCCCTCGTTTTTTTGTTGTTGTTGTAAAACTATGATTTTCGCACAATCTGGCGCATTAGCTCGCTGCCATTTTTCTCCTTTTCAGCCCTGAAATTCTCTGAAAAATAGCTCAAAATTTCATTGAGAAACAGTTGAAATCGGCTCCCGAAACCATTGTTCCTTCCGCCGAATCGGCTCTTCTACCATTCTCCCTTCCGCCGAATTGGCTCCCCGGAAGTTCCAACCTTCCGCAACGGCGGACACGCAAAACTTGACATCTTCCGATTTAGCACTTACATCGGACGTCGGAAGCATCTCCACATCGAAAGTCGGATGTCTTTAGCTTCCGCAACGGCGGACGTCTACTTCGTCAACTCTTCCGATTGGCGAACTATCTTTGAGCCTTAACCCTTTTTGACATGTCGACAATCGGGGGAATCTCCCATCGGAAGACTTAATCGTTTGGGCTTCCGCAACGGCGGACTGAAAACTTCATCAGTTCGCCCGCAACGGCGAACGCCCACTTCGCTAGCCCTTCCGATTGGCACTTACGTCGGATGTCGACGGACTCTCGTAACGTCGGACGTCGGGCCGCTTTCCCTTCCGATTCCTCCAACACTTAACCAAATTTTCAAATTTCCAAAATTTCTTCTTCGTCGGCAATCGGATGACTCTCACATCGGACGCGGAATTTTTTCGCCGTCCGCAACGGCGGATGGAGAACTTCACCAGTTCGTCTGCAACTACGGATGTCCACTCCTCCAGTTATTTCGCAACAACGAAAGTCAATTCCTCCAGTGGTCCGACCGCTCAACACTTAGACCGAAATTTTTCAAAATTTCCCTTAGACCGAAATTTTTCAAAATTTCCCTTCGTCGAAAATCAGCTCCATTGCTACATCGGCGGCTGAATCCTTTTCACAGCCGCAACGACGGACCGGGAATTGCTAAGCCTTCCGACTACTATCAACACTTAGGCGATTTTGAAGTTTGCTGCTGTCAAACTCTGATCAGAGAAGGTGATTCTACCTTCTGTCACTGTCTCTTCTTGTCCCATAGAGGCCCATTGCTGCAACCTTCTCTCTGATACCATTCTGTCACGTCCCCATCCCTCAACCGGCGAAGAGGATGCGACGAACATCAACACAGTTGGGCAAACAGCCCATGAACATAGAACAGAGGAGATCAATACTAAAATTAAAACCTAAATAACAAGCATAATTCATCATACAAGGATGCACAGTCCTTCAAACAATCAACGGAAGCAAACATAGACATTCCAGCATTTAACATCAATATAAATTACAGAGATGAAGTAACCGGCAGTACTTATCTTTTGATGAAGAATTAACCCGCAACCAGCTACGCTGCTGCAACATTCCACCCAACCATAGGCCAGCGTGCTCATCAGTCTCTCAGCAACGCTACCACCCCCGAGCTGGGCATGATTCCTCCGGAATAAGGGTCAATTGCAGGCTTATACATAGCCAAGGGGCACAAACAACAAACCAACACAGCTGGGTTTCACAGGCTTTCAACAGACAAGCCAAGCCAGCACAGTCCGAAGACTAACCATTGCACTCAGGCAATTACTTAGCTGTCACAGCTTAAACAGGGAAAATAAATTCTGAGTCATTCTGGGCCCTATCGTGGCCAAAATGACTCTTCAAATGAAATTACCACAGCCCCAAAGATGTAAGGAAGACCCCAGCAACACAGCCAACAACGTGGGGAAACAACAGCCCCGAAATCTATCAGTGAGCACAACTTACAGTAGGGAAAAACGACCCAATTAATCTGTGAGACAGCCAAAAACGTGAATGTCCCTTCACAGTCAGCCGTGGATGCAAGAGCACGGCTCTCAGCTCACTATGTGCGCCCCAAACAGAAGAATACATGTGCGTGGGTAAACAATCCGACCCAGCAAGGAAAGGAACAGACAATGGAGGCCCTGCATGAGGAAAAACAGCTCTGTTTTTGTCCGTGGATGAACAAACAACAGGAAGGACGCGAATTTGCAGTTCGTGGGTGTTCAGCAAACTCGTGGAGCCAAGAAAACGTCTGCATGAGACCAAAAACGCCAAGAACCTGTGCGTGAGGATGAACAGCAATGGGGAGGACGCGAATTGCAAGTCCTGAGCCTTTTTGCAACTCGTGGGGAGGATCCAAAAACAAAATCGTGGTGAGAGTGAACTGACCAGGGAAGAGTGCGTGAGGGAGAAAAATGGGCAGACGTGGGTGGAGTGGACAGGTGGGCAAAGGACTAACAGTCCTGCCACCCCACTCCCAAAGGCATTAATTGCCTCAACCACCAGCAGCCATTACTCCTCAGCTACCCAACAAACATTAAAAAGGTTGACATGGTTGGATGAGACAAAAGGTGACAAATCAACAAGGTGGAAAAGCAAAACAAAGGTGATAAAGCATGGGGTTTTCCCCCATAACCCAGGTTTGACATCCCCACCCCTTATCCTTTGGAACCATGCCCTTTTCATTTTAACGTTGCACTGTCGTAGCTGGTTGTGGTTTATTTTAATTGATGTGTGTGTTTACATGATGCCAAATTATAATGTGCCTTATAGCACAGCATACCATCGACAATTATCTCTATTGCCGAAACATAGACAACAAAATCGATGGTGGGGCTTTTGCCTTGAGCTCCTCACCACGATTAATTACAATATATACATCATGCAAACGGGGTCGAAACCGGGGACATTACAATTATGAAGTGATAAAAAAGAATATTAAAAAAAAAAACAATCATGGCTCCCAATTATGAAGTGATAAGGAAAATGTTTAGTAAAAAAAATAGATTAAGACACATATAATTTGATATTCCATTTAACTTAAAAATAAAATAAGTTAAAACACAAATAATTTGACAATCCCTCCTAAGTAGTCAATGTGTGCATTCAATCAATTGAAATTCAACTAAGTAGCAAGCATATAACAAATCGGGTTAGTATGGTGCAATTGTAGATCATGTTAGTATGGTGCAATTGTTTTCCAATTGTGAGTGTTTACTTTGTCATTGCAAAGCTAACAACAAAACCATAATGATGAAGATATAAACTTGAAAAAAACAAACAAAAACCTAGCCATCCATTTTCACTTTCAAGACAGAGATATCTGTATAAATATGTTCCTTAACCATTAAAAAAATATTACCATAATGTAGTTAACTTTACAACTTTGTACCCAACTTTCATCACCCAATCAAAATATAATTTATTTATTTTTAAATATACCTGTACAAATTGCATAACTAAACAGCCATCAAAACATAATGAAAATGCTAAGCTACTTCTTGTTTGTGTGATAGTACATCTGTTGTTTGTGGGCTCTTGATGAATGACTGACTGGTCAAATACAATGTAAAATATGCATGTTACTGCACAGTTTACCCTTTGGTACTGTGCACAATGTAAAATATGCATGCGACTGCACAATGTAAAATATGCATGTGACTGCACAGTAAAAAGATGACGTGGAACATGAAATGGTGTATATAATTATATAATTTCGCGGGAAACAGGTAATCCCTTTCACCTTCTTTTGTACTTCCAAGTTGATATGGTAAAAAGAGTAGTCAGAATTTCCAATAATTACATTTTTATGTTTTTTTAATTTATATGATATATATTTTAAAATAATTGGGTGGTAAATCTTGTCTAAATGGATCATTAAGATATTGTATTTAATGTTTTTTCAATTAGTTTTTGAAAATAAAAGTAGATTCATTAAAGTGTTTTTAAGGATTAAATCTTTTCAAGTCTAAATTACTTTTAGATTGCAAATTTTTTGAGAAAAAAATTGATCTCTTAATGATATGATAAATCCAATGATGGAATTTAACGGCCTAACTTTTGAATTGACATCTTGTCTAAAAAATCTTACTTTGTATATAACTTATATATATATATATATATATATATATTAATTAATTGGAAGACATATATCTTTAGTTTTGAAGTTTAAGTTATACTCTACATTGTAAAAATTTTGTTTAATCAATATTTTATAATTTTATTGAAATGACATGTTAGACAAAAAGAAATTGAAATATTTAAGATCTTTATAAGATATTATTCATGCAACTTTTAATTTTGAATATTTAAGTATAGAACCCATTTTCTAAGATTTTAATAAAGCATATATCTATGTAAATTTTAATATTGTAATGTGATTGTCAAACATGTGATTGGTTATGAATTTGTCTTTCCATCAAAATTTAATATCTTTTCTCCTAGAGTAGGGTTACAAGTATCACAACTTTATTTATATATTTTCTTAACCAGCACAATTCCATTTCACATACATAAAAATGATGTTTTCCCTGAGAAAATATCTACACATTTTGACCATTTATTTACAATCAAGTACCAAAACCTATTTTTGAAACTCCCTACTCCTCCCACACACTATAATGGAAGATTATCACAATCCAACAACTATACAAATAAATTAGTAACAAAACAATGACTTCTATAAAATAGATTATCATTTCAAAGGAACATTGAGCATGAATGTTTCATGAATAAGCATAAATGAGATCCCAAACTCGAATAATTTATCTGTACTTTAAAGAATCACTCATCTACCACATGCTAAAATGTGTGGACAATTTCAACTCTTCAAAACAACATTCTTGGCAATAAAAAAAACCTTGAAATATAACATGGGTGATATTCCCACCACTAGATTCTATTTCTTATAAGAAAAATAAATCAATATTGCCAATAAAAAAATCTTGAAATATAACATGGGTCACCCACCACTAGATTGAATTTCTTATTGAAACAAATCATGATAAAATTAAAAGGATTACCACACATTTTCCACTTTTTTGAAATTACTACTCACTTAGGATTTACAATGAGAACTATTTTCTCTATCAAGAAAATAATCTTTACATGTCTTTTTAGGATAGACATTTTCTATTGGAATGAATTTTTTATTGAAAAGAAAAACATGATAAAATAAAAATGATTAACATATAATTTCCATTTTTTTAAATTACTACTAGGATTTATAATGAAAACTATTTTCTCTATTAAGAAAATAATCTTTACATGTCTTTTTGATGCTCATTGCACATATGTATTGTGCAAAATATTATAAGTATATCTTCTTGTCTAAGATTCTAATGGAGGATGTATAATTCTAACATAAACAAAATATGTGGAATAAAAATACACAAACACATAAATTGTGTCATATATAATATCATACATGACAATGTTTTCAATTATAAAAACATAACTAACATTTTCATAACATGCCATATTATTTTATATGACAATAAAAATGATGTTAATAATGTCTAACCTATTTATACATTTTATAACTCATCTTTCATACAAGCATTATCTAATGAAACAACCCTTCTACCATGAACACTGAGTGCATATAATGCACATGATAGAGACTAAGGAGAAATACCATCAAGAATAAATTCCAAGACCATAAAATCTTTACAACGTTTGATACATCAAATTTGATGTGCATTAACCATGTTTTAATCTATACAAACAAACCTTAGTAGACTACACATCAACCCATTGGTATATTGGATAAGCACACTCTAGAACCTATATGCTTGGTCTAATATATAGCATGCATGTTCATAAGGGCTAATTCCCTAAAATGTAAGTTAATAAGGGTGAAAAATGTAAGTTAATAAGGGTGAAATAGAGTTGGCCTGAGATGTTAAATATTACTCCAGATATTACTCCAACAATCATGTCACTTCTCTTATATTAATTGAGATGATCTTGCCACAATTTCTTTTCATTCATTGAATCGATTAATCCACGTTTTATTTGTTTTAAGTAGATAAATTTAACTAAGTTTATAGTGACTATTCTTAATATCACAATGTTTTGGGTTCCATAACTTTGTTGGTTATCCAATCTTCAATCTCTTTGATCATCCTTCTATTATGGTAAAAATGAACCATGCATTTACTTATAATCTATACATTAATATTTATTATTTTTATACATTAATATTTATTATTTTAGTTAATAATAATAATAACAAAACATAGTTAAAAACTAAGAGTCCGAAAATGGTGTGCCAAATGCCCATTGATTCTCACAAAAGTAAAACAAGTAAGTTATCTCTCATTCGTTCTTTTTTTGTCATGTAAGAATTGAGCGTTAATGAATGTTTAAGGGAGGCTTACTAGTTTCGAATGCTCTAATGATGAAGTCTTAGATCACTAAGATACTATCTCGAGTGATGGTCAAGTCTTAGATCACTAAGATACTATCTCGAGTGATGGTCAAGTTTTATATCACTAAGTTACTACTCAGTTACTACTCGAGTGGTTAGACTTATGATTATATTTATTTCATAGTGTGCATAGATATTGATTTCATGTTGGGATATTTTGATAATAGTGTGGATAGATATTGATTTCATGTTGAGATATTTTGATAATAGTGTGGATAGATATTGATTTCGATAAAGCTGAGTGCAAATATTATGTTTTAAAGAAAAAAATTTACACTTTTTTGATATGATATTGATATGGAATAAATAAGAAGAACTTGATATACAATTATGATATATATTTTATTGCAGAGTAAGAATTAGTCTTACTTTTTTTTATTCATGTATCTTTCTTTATTAAGAGTCTAGTTTATCGTTTGAAAATTTTGCTATATATTGTTGGTAGAAAATAGTTTTTATTGCACAGAGAGTAGCAAGGTGCTCTACAACCCAGTATGTTATGAGATGTTGTCACTCACCTAAATAACACTACAAAAGAAAAAGTAGTTAAAATAATAAAATCATAAAATTAAAAAGTAAAACCAAATAAAAAGTAATAAAAAATCCATATTAATTTATAAAACAAAAAAATTAAAATCAAAATAAATCCACTTACATGTAATTTTTTCTAAAATGTAAAAAAGTTAAGACCAAAAAAATACACCTTAAGAAATGGGATCACTTTAAATACTTGGTAAATCTCAGTTTAAGAAGATTATTTTTTATATATTGATATAAATATAAATATAGTAAATCATATATACATGTTCACCATATCAATATTATATACTTGTTCATAATATTAATATAAATGAAGTAATTATATACATGAACATGTAATTATAATGGATTTGTTATGACTTCTGATTATAGAATCAATTGTTGACATAAATTCTCCATATATAATTTAGATTATATATTAACTAATTTAATATATAATTATTAAGATTCAATGTTTCATTTCCAATTTACCTGTCATATTTGGGATGCTATTACATATATTATTAAGAATCAATGTTTCATTTCAAATCTACCTGTCATATTTGGGATGCCATTACATATATATATTATATATGATAATAGCTTGTGTTTTTTTTGAAGTTAGGAAAAAAAATTTACATTATATTACTATATAGTATTGAAAAAAAATTGAAAAAAAATAAATTTTATAATAATTAAAAATAACTTATAAATATAATATTAAAAAATATTTTAAAAAATAATCATTTTATTTGTTAAAGTGTTATATGAAAACACTATATAAAACATGATATATACCATTTACATTTTAAAATAAGGACATCTTAAAATAAGTGAAAAAAAAAACACAAAATATTATAAAAACCTTTTTCGTACATGAATTCAAATAAAAATCTATGTCTATGAATAGACATGGTTATCTAAAACTTGAGATGTATTAATATTCTTTAAACTTTGAAATACATGAACCTGGATTCCCTCATTTTTTTTTAGGGAAACCTATTATAATTTATGTAAAAGTTTCAAATATTTACATAAATTCAAATAAAAAATTATGGTACTTTTAAGAGTAGACATTGTTATCTAATACTTAAACTTTGAAATGTATGGAATATTCCCTCAACTTTGAGATACATGAACATAGATTTATTGGATTTTTTTGGGGAAAAAATTCATGTAATTGATAGAAAGGTTTTATAATAAGGAAAACTTATGATTAATATATATAATTATAATAATAAATTATGTTAATTTTTTATAATTAATATAAATTTGAAAATTTTAGTTTGAATTTTTTTCTAAAATTTAAAATTTAATTAAATTAATAATTTTTTACTTAAGAAAAAAACATTACATTCACATGTTAATAGAAATTGATATTAAACATACAAAATAAAAACCTACATTAACCCTTGAAATTACATTTGCATGTTAATTTGGAAATTGATATGAAACATAAAAAAACATGAACTTACATCTACTACTTAAATTAAGTTTGGGCTTGAACTTAGGATTGTGCTTTTGCTCATCTTCATTGTTAAGAGTAATTTGAATTATAATATTTTTGATGGTTCACAAATTGTTGAGGGTCCCGGAATGATCCGTTGTATAAAAAGTGAGTTGACCTAGGTAAAGTCATAGTATCCTGCCCTCAGGATCTTGTGAGCAGTAGTGTCTCCGGAATAGTGTCCCCTAGTAGGACCATCGGATAATTCTTTAACAACTTTAGCCCCATCTTCATGTTCTAAACATCTCAGAAAAAATCTGTCGTAGTTCTTTCTAAAAAGTACTTTTGACGAACACCGCTATCCTAAAAACAAGAAATACTTGAAAAAACGTGATGATGACATCATCATCACATTTTTTTAGGTATTTCTTATTTTTGGGGTAGCAAGGTTCATCAAAAATATGGAGTGTGGGTACTCATTGAATGTGAAATAAAATTCTACATCCAACAAGATCTTCCGCTTGAAATTTGAGTAAAAACAAGAAGAGTATTTGTATTTATATATGACTATTATTGATCCTTAGACAAGTTTTCCATCTTTTAATAAAAGTTCATATATTCAATTATCATTTTGTTTTTTTAAATAAGATTTAACTTTTGGATATTTATCATAGTTTAATTATGAAGAAAATAAATAAGCTCAATTTTAATAAGAAAAATGAATTCTCATTTATAAAATAGAAAAGAATGAATTTTTTAATCTTAATTTAATAAATTCTTATTTTATGTTGGTACATATCATATAATAATATAATAATTACCCAACTCTTTAAAACACTTAACAACCTAAATCACGAAATAACCTATGATAAGACCTAATTTAAAAATGAATTAATAGCCATGCGTACTATTCGTAATTTGCCACATACTACATTTAACATATAGTTACTATATAATTGGCATTCTAGAGAACTATTCTAGTCGATGATTCACTAGTATGGTCTTCTCTATAATTTTCAAAATTAACGGATACATACTAGATTATTGGCATTCTAGAGAAGTATTCACATAGTCGATGATTCACTATTATAGTCTTCTCTATAATTTTCAAAATTAAAGGATGAAAAGTGTAAACAAAAGTGGTCTTATAACATAGTTTATGGTATAGCTAATATCAATGATTCACTATTATAGTCTTCTCTATAATTTTCAAAATTAAAGGATGAAAAGTGTAAGCAAAAGTGGTCTTATAACATAGTTTATGGTATAGCTAATATCAATTATTATAATCTTTATTATATTAGATTATTGGCATTCTAAATAAGTATTCACATAGTTGATGATTCACTATTATGGTCTTCTTTATCAAAATTAAAGGATAAAAGGCTTAAACAAAATTGGTTTTATAACATAGTTTATGTTAAGCTATAATCTTCATTATATTTTATTTTAAGTTTTTTATTATGAAGTTTTCATACGCATATGCAAGTTGTTTTCAATTCCATGATGGATCATAGTAAACTTTTGAAGATTATTATTATTATTAGTTTATCTATTTTCTATAAGTTGTTCTTAATTTTATGATGGATCGGAATGAACTTTTTAAGATTATTTTTATTTTTATTTTCCATTTTTAAAAATTATTTCTTGGTTAAATATAAAATAAGAGCGTTATACAAATATTTGACACACAAAACAATTATAGATATAAAGAGCTAAAGAGATATTTCAGGGAATAATATCATAAGTTACAAATCAATATAACCAAATCCATGTGTCGAAACCATTTAGCTAAAAAAAATATTGGAGTATTTCCCAACAATATTTCATTAGAAATCAACTATTATAGGGAAGTACTCTAGCAATTAATTTTAACTCTATATGCTTTTAAACAATTCATTTCCACGAGATCATAGGAACCAATTGGAAAAACATTCTTATTTTCCATGTGAAAACTCCATTCGTATTTAATGGACATTTCTCCACCACTTCAGTGAAATTTCTCTTACTTCTAGTGGCTAGTTGGACTAGCAATGATTTACTATGCTTTATTTCCTCAAAAGCACAAGCCTCAACAATTTTGGGAATAACATAATTGTGAGTAGATCCATGGTCAATTAAAATAGAAATATATTTCTTAAAAATATTACATTTAACCTCAACCACAATTAATTCACGATCTTCTTGGTGGTCCTCTAGTGAAACATAGAGTCTAGGGATGATCTTTGATGTTAGTTTTTTTGGTCTAATTAACTTGATAGGATCTTTATCTGAAATAATAACAAGCACAACAAGATACACAAGGTAGAGCATATACACAAGACACAAATATTTTCACCAAGGACACCATAAAGGAGAAAGCCTCGCAAACTTCCTCAAAATAGTTTTGTCACTAAGAAAATATCACAATATGGAAAAACCCAATAAGAATAAGTCTTGTGCATCTATCTCTCTCTCTCTCTCTCTCTCTCTCATGTGATCTTGAGTGAGTGTGGGTGTGTATAAATGAGGGAGGGTGCCTCCCTATTGATACCCTTCAAGTGAAGTCTGACCTTCCAATATGACTGGGTCGACTTCTAACCCTAACAAGGCCGAATTCTCCTAGAGAGACTCTAAAAGCACATCACAATATATTATACTAGGAAATATTTCCCCAACTTACAAAAGAGGTTGTACCTCAGGGTCCATACATAATAATGACATCCCAAAAGGAGGAAAACACATCTATAATGGGGGTACAAAATCATACAATGATAATATACATCAGGATGTCTCCTGAAGTTACAATTTCAACAACACTCCCTCTTAACTAAGCATGTATTCTCTCTCTTGCCACAGTCATCAACATGTCTGGTCAAGTCATCATCACAGATTCGTCATCCTAGTTGTTGTCATAGTCGTCATCTTGTCAATCATCGAATAGTACTGTCTGTCATCAGAATTTTATATAGAGCCAACCCTTCTTCATGCTAGATGTAGGCCTAATCCTCATCCAGGTCTTCATCATATCCACGAGCAGGTCATCGCATAGGTACAACCCAAGACCATTCTTTACATTTCTACTGCAATAACATGTGTCTCCTACCATCATCTCGTCACATCCAAATCATCTATTTGTCCTACACAAAACAAACAAACAAAAACAAATAGAGCACAACCCAGATGAAAACCGCATGTGTTCTACCAATATAGGAGCAAGATAGGATCTTTCACATCACCAAGACAACCTCTACCTTCCACTATGTGAGAATCTCCTAGGATCACACCAAGTGCATTACATCTATCTACAATCAACATGCATTCTACAAACATATGAGAAGGCCAGGATCTTTCATGTCACTAAGAAAACCTACATCTACCACTAAGTGAGAACTATCCAGGTACACACCAAGTGGCTTGTGACCTTATCATCTCCAACATAGGAACACACACAAACATAGATTGATCTTTTCTATTCCAGGTCAACCTCAAGGACTTATTACATCCAAACAACCTGCATCCATGATCTTTTCCATTCAGATAACCTTCCAGGACTTATTACGTCCAAGCAACCTACATACCACTCTAGTATCTTTTGTGCTCCAGTACAACCCATATGACTCATTACATCTAAACAACATGCATCCTATTCCTAGATATTTAACACTTTGGATAACATGTACTAGGATGGATTACATCCAAGGATAACATGCGACCTTCTCCAAGACTAATTGCATCCGAGGACAACCTACAAGATTGATTACATCCAAGCAGCCTGCATCCTATGCTAGGATCTTTTCCACTTGGACAACCTGACTCTTTTCCCATGTGCTATCTTATGCATATGTGTCTTCTGGTCTCTCATAATCTCTAGCATAGGAATGCATTAGGATATTTTACGTTTCTAAACAACCTGTAGCTCCAACTATGCTAGAACTTGTTACTCCCTCTTTCGAGGGGTCTTGATATAGATCACACCAAGTCTTTCTCTGAAGTACTCGAACTTCACTCTAGCTAGAGGCTTGGTCAATACATCGACTATCTGCTCATTTGTTGCCACATACTGGAGGTTTACTACTCCTCTCTACACCATATCCTTGATATAGTGGAACTTGATTTCTATGTGCTTTGACTTGTCATGGAACATCAAGTTCTTCGACAACTTTACACAAATTGCGTTGTCGCAAAAAATATAGGTCACATATATCTGCATATCAAACAAATTAGTATGTAGTGGTCTGTAGCCATACTTTATCACAACTAGCTGAGAAAGCGTCAACATACTCTGCCTCGGTTGTACTTAGTGCCACAGAGGACCGCTTCTTGCTAAACCAAGAGATCATACATGATCCCAAACTGAAGCAGCAAACCGAAGTGCTCTTACTATCAGTGGACCTACCCGCCCAATCCAAATCAACATAACCGTGCAAGTTAATTTGTTGATTTGCATCATACTTAAGCCCATAATCCACTGTACCCTTTAGGTACCTCAATACAGGGTGTGTGCAAGAAGTTGAGGGACCTTTTTGTGCACGTTAGATGCAATAGAAACCTGAAAAATCAGGCATCCCTCAACTTACTTGGATTTTTTGAGATACTTATGCAAAATATCTTGCATTGAGTAAAAAACATGAAATGTGGGAAATTGAATTA
>LPNX010257540.1:215341-255345 GCA_001517045.1 Pseudotsuga menziesii | reverse complement strand
ATGATCATCATCATCACCATCAACATCGTGAACATCATCATCATCACCATGAACATCATCATCATCATCCTCCTCATCATGAACATCATCATCATCATCACTATCAACATCATGAACATCATCATCATCATCATCATCACCATCAACATCATGAACATCATCATCATCCTCACAATGAACATCACCTTCATCATCATCATCCTCATCATCATCATCATTCATCACCATCAACATCATGAACATCATCATCATCCTCACCATGATCATCACCCTCATCATCAGCATCCTCATCATCATCATCATCATCATCATTCATCACCATCAACATCATGAACATCATCATCATCATCCTCACTATCAACATCATGAACATCATCATCATCCTCATCCTCATCCTCATCATCCGCACCATCGATTTCATGAACATCATCATCATCACCTTCATCATCGTGAACATCCTCATCCTCATCATCACCATCATCATCATGAACATCATCCTCATCATCATCATCACCATCATCATCATCACCATCATCATCATCATCATCACCATCAACATCATCATCCTCGTCCTCATCCTCATCCTCATCATGAACATCATGAACATCATCATCATCCTCATCATCATCATCACCATCATCATCATGAACATCATCATCATCATCCTCATCATCACCATCAACATCATGAACATCATCATCATCCTCATCATCATCATCACCATCATCATCATGAACATCATCATCATCATCCTCCTCATCATCATCACCTTCATCATCGTCGTCGTCATCATCATCATCACCGTCAACATCATGAACATCATCATCCTCATCCTCATCCTCATCCTCATCCTCATCATCACCATCACGTTCATCATCATCATCATCATCATCCGCACCATCAATTTCATGAACATCATCATCATCACCTTCATCGTCGTGAAGATCATCATCATCCTCATCAACATCAACATCATCATCCTCATCATCAACATCATGAACATCATCATTATCCTCATCATCATCATCACCATCAACATCATGAACATCATCCTCATCATCCTCATCATCATCCTCATCATTCATCATCCTCATCATCATCCTCATCATTCATCATCATTCATCATCACCATCAACATCATGAACATCATCATCATCATCCTCATCATCATCATCACCTTCATCATCCTCATCATCATCATCATCAACATCATGAACATCATCATCATCCTCATCATCATCACCATCATCATCATCATCACCTTCATCATCGTCATCATCATCATCATCATTCATCATCACCATCAACATAAAAAACATTTAGAATAATTAAAAAATTTACACTTTATTGTAAATATATATTAGAAAATTTTTCCTTTGAAATGTAACTTATAGGTCCATCTCCTTTTTTATTATTATTTAATCATTATCAATTATCCATTCATAAAAAATTTTAAACTAAAACAACTTTATTTGGATTAGCTTATTGTTGAGTGGGGTTTTATGATGTAATGGTTGATCCATTTATTATAACATGTTAAGTATAATTTAATTAGAAAATATATAAATAAATAAATATTTATAAATAAATTGAGATTTAATTTTAAATTTTTATGTAATATAAAAAAATATTTAGTAAACAAAATAATAAATTTGATTTATTAAACAAAATAAAAAAATTTAGTAAACAAAATAATATATTTTTATGTAATATAAAAAAAAAAATTTAGTAAACAAAATAATAATATTTGAATTCACGTTCTTGATTGTGAAAATGGGCGGGACTGTGTATTTAATTTTTTTTTTATGATTTGAAAATCGTGCACGCGTTTTAGTGAAGCAAAACGCGCGCGCGTTTTTGTCTACTATCCTAATTGGCATGCATGTTGGCAGCCTTGGGATTAGGCTTGGCAGGGTCGGGATTGCTTGGGATGATTTCTATTTTATGGATCAAGCGTGATTGATTTCATTCTACCATTGCATCTAAAAGGTCCATCAACTTCTTGCACACACCCTACATGCTTTGCAGCAACTAGGTGAACATGTCTCGGATCTGTCAGGAATTGGATCAGGGTGTTCACATCAAAGAATATGTTCGGTCTTGTATTTTCTAGGTACATCAATGATCCAATCAACTGATGATACATCGTGGCATCAACTGACTCTAATGAAGAATCACACCAAAGCTTCAATTTCAATACCATAGGCATGGTTATTGCCTTGCAATCCAGCATTCCAAATATTTTCAGAATCTCCATTGCATACTTTCCTTGACCAAGGAAAATTGCATATGTACTTTGCCACACCTACATGCCTAAGAATTAGTGCATCATCCCTAGGTATTTCATCTCAAACTCAGTGGTATAAAGTCTCCTCTTTGCATCTTCAATGAGTTTTTCCTCTCCTGTCAGGAACAGGTCATCAACATATAGCAAGAGCATCACCGGACTTCTGCCTTCAACCTTGAAGTAAAGGTTGGAATCCTATTTACTCTTAGTAAATCCTAAGCTCATAAAGAATCTATATATCTCATTGTACCATGTCCTAGGTTCATATTTCAATCTGTATAAGGCCTTATTCAATTTGCACACATGAGTCTTCTTGTGATGTGTCTTGAACCACAGTGGTTGTTCTACATACACTTCCTCTTCGACTACACCATTCAATAATGTTGTCTTGACATCCATCTGGTGTATCTTCTATTTCATTGTTGCAGCCAATGCAAGTATAAATCTAATGTAAGTGTATCTTGCTATAGGTGCACATGTATCCTCATAGTCTGTGCCTTCTTTTTGTGAGAAGCCTCACGCCACAAATATTACCTTTTATTTCTTGATGCTACCATCTACAGCATGCTTGATCTTGTAGATCCACTTTGAAGTCATGATAGAATTTCTTTCCAGTCTTAGAACTATCTTCGAGACATCATTCATCATAATCGGCTGGTACTCCTTGATCATGGCATCCTTGCATTCTTTCTTCTTTGCATCCTCTTCCTAGTTGGAAGGTTCCTTGTCAATGATGTCACATGTGAGGGCCCCATAGTTGTTGTAAGGTTTTGGTATTTTCCTTTTTCTTTGCATCCCATCTGAAGCACCATACTTTTTTGCTTCTTGTATGAGTTCTCATGCCCATGTTGGTTTTATGTTGCGGGAGTCCTTCTCATGAAGTGTCTCTACAAGATCTTGTGGTTCTTCCATGTCATGATCTTCATGGTCTTCTAGAATTTCTAATTCCATTGTCGTATCTCGAACTCTCGTTTCCTCATATTCCTTAACCTCTTCAATAGGTGGCTTCCTAGATATGGAGTATGTCGAGTCTTCATCAAATGTTGCATCTCTATTGATGTCAATCTTCTTGAATCCTGGGAAGTATATTTAGTAGGAATTTGATGTATCACTATATCCTACGAAAATTCCCTTCGTTTTTGAAGGATCAAGCTTGGTCCTCTTCTCCTTTATGATGTGTATGTATATTGGGAAACCAAATATTCTGAGATGGATGACTCTTGGCTTCTCTCTTGATAAAATATGAGTCTTCAAGAATCTTGTTGTGAAGTAATCAATGAGGAGTATGAAACTATACAGACACAGTTGTCCTTGCAACTTTTTCCCAAAGGTGCATTGGAATATCTTGTTCATGTAGCATTTCTTTCACTGCTTCTATTATGGTTCGGTTCTTTCATTATGTAACTCCATTCCATTGAGGATTGTATGGAGTTCTCAACTCCCTCTTAATCCCAGACTCTCTACATAGTTCCTTGAATTCTTCCAAGGTGAACTCTTCACCATTATCTGACCACAGAGTCTTGATATTCCTTTCAGTGTGGTTCTCGACCAAGGCTTTGAATTCCTTGAACTTACTGAACAATTCATTTTTCCCTTTCAAGAAATATATCCAAGTCTTATGTGAAAAATCATCTATAAAGGAAACATCGTACACATACCCGCTTAGTGAGCTGGATGACATGGGCCTGCATACATATGAGTGTACTGTCTCCAGTATTCCTTTAGCTTTACTTTCATTGTTGGGAAATTTCTTGTTTGCATTCTTTCCTTAAGCACACCCTTTTCAAATGATTTCATGGTTTTCTTGGATTAATGGAAGTTCTGAGACTACTTTTCTTGCAATCAATAGTGCTTTTTAGTACACATGTGCAAACCTTCGGTGCCATACTTCACTTGGTTCTATCGAGTCATGAACCAATGATTATTCAGTTTGTCCCTTCATTTTGTACAAGCCTTTGGATTACTCTCCAGTCACTATTTCATCATTCATTGTATTTCCTCTAGGCCACATTAGAACTTGGCCATCCACAAATGCAACTCTCATTCCCTTTTCATCTAGTGTGGAGATGGAGAGAAGATTCTTCTTCAATACTGGAACATATAATACATCTTTCATATTTAAATATTTTTTGTAGTCTAGCTTGTAAGAAGCTTCTCCACTTCCCTTTATGGGGTATTGATAATCATCCCCAACTGTTGGTTGTGGATCCTAATATTCTATTTTTAGAGATGTTATAGTTTAGTTGTGCTTGTATCCTAGTTTTATTGTACACTCATCCCAACTGGGGGGTGTGGGAATACATATCCCCTTGCCTCGCCCCCCATAGGAGTCGGAGGGCATCCCACCCCGCTGGTGGGTTCGGGGGCTAGCAGGTCCTCGACAAGGGTTCCGGGGTAGCGCCGTTGAGAAAGGGGGTTCGGGGGTGAAGCCCACGAAATAAATATTTGGGATTTTTGTTGTCCAAAAGTTTGCATACCCATGGTATTAGCTAACCCATATTATTTTCCCATGGTAATTCCCCTATAAAAGGAAAGCATTGCAATACAATTGTGTATGTTATTGTAGCATTGTAATAATCTCTGTGATTGTGTGAGAGAGACTATGAGAGTGTGAAGAGGAAGTGTAGCGAGGTTTTTGGAGGTTGTATCCATTCATTTTGTTGGATGGTGTTGTAATCAAATAGATTGCATAATTACTAATGATACATAATACATATTTATACAAGCAATGATATAGACAAGGAATGATAGATAGAACAACAAGTATTTCTATTACTCAAGAACACTTATAGGGTTCATTACATCTAATCAAACCAATACTTTATTTGGCTCTCCAACCTATTTATATGATTTACAATAGGTTACATAACTACATGTCGGTTCAGCTAACCGACACGACCTGTGAGGTCGACATAATCTATTGTTATACTTTACAATTAGTCGGTTGGAAGGCCTAGTCGGCTAGCCGAATTAGGTTCCTCCAACACATCCCACAACCACTCCACCACTACCTTCTCCATACCCATCTCCCTTCCCTCGGTATCCACTACCTACTTCCCACTACCCACTACCCCCTCCCACTCAACCCTTCCCCCTCCCCTCCATGTATCATGTTATATAATATTATACAACATGATATGGGGAGGGGTGGGGGAAGGGGTGGGGGGGAGGGGGTACGCAGGGAAGGTATTAGGAATAGGGTTATAGTAGTGGAATTTTTTTTTATCTTTTATTTTTTATACATTTTCTTTACAAAATTATTTTTACATTTTTTTAATATTTTTAAAAACATTAGTTTTACAATTTTTTTGGTTTGTTTTTTACTTACTTTTTAAAATATATATTTTAAAAAGAAATCGTCTTTAATTGTATCATTTTTTAAGAAAAAAAATCATAATTTGTGATAAAGTTTCATTATTTCTTTTCTTTTTATTTAAATTTTTTATTTTTGGGGGGGGGTAAAATTGCCTTCTTTTTTCTTGCTTTTGCAATGTTGCTTTAAAAAAAATTATTTTTTTAAAACATGGTTTTGAAATGAAAAAGGTTGCTACTAGTAACATCATTTTTCAATTCAAGGGTTTATTTACCATTTTTATTGCAAGGGGCACTAGATGAGGTTTGTAAAAAGTTGTGAAATTCCCCAGGAAAAAAGTTGCTACTAGTAGCACCATTTTTCGAAACAAGGTAAAAAATGCTACTAAATGTGACCTCCAAAAAAACAGGAACTCGGTCAAGTTCTCATTTTATAGTATACTATGTTTCACCTGGTTTTGCAAGTATGGATCCTAACATGACAGATGATGCATCGACATGGACATGAAATTCTTTTCGCCAGTTAGGAAAGACCATAATAGGTGCTAAAAGAATTTTCTCTTTTAGCACATCGAGACTCTTTTGACATTCCTCATTCCAATGGAATTTGACATCTTTCTTTGACAATTTCTCCATTGGAGATGTAAACTTAGCATAACCTCTAGCTTTGTGAGATCAGTAAAGAAATTGATAAGTGCAAAAGTGCACACAGACTAAAGTATGATGAGCAAAGCGTGTGGCACAATGGATTAATAGTATATGGCATAGATTGGTGTATAAGAAAATAACTTAGTATTAGACAATAATGCCTTAGTATTAGAAGTATGAAGAAAGGAAACGAAATCCCGATGGTTTCTATAGGCCATAGAGGCTAACGACGACTTAATAGAAATGAACAAGAATTTCATGATGGATCTAATGAGGAGGAGGGAATAAAGAGTCTGGAAGACGAAGAAACTCGATGCCAAATTTTGAGGACATCCACTCGGGATAGAATACATTCAGGTAGGTAAAATTATGGTCCATTTGATTTCAAATATATATTTTCTTTATCTACTAATACTAAAGAACCTACAACTGTAAAAGAGTAAATGGAGATACAAGGTAATGACATCCTAGATATTGGCCATGGATGAAGAGATGGTCGCACTACAAAAGAATGATACATGGGAATCAATACAATTACCTGATGGATGGAAACTCGTGAGATGTAAATGGGTGTTCAAAAATAAGATTGGTTTAAATGGAAATGTTGAAAAGTACAAGGAAAGGTTGGTTGCAAAACAATATTCCTAGGTTGAGGGGGTAAACTTTGGTGAGATTTTTTCCCTAGTTGTCAAGTTAAGATAAATTATATTGTTGTTATCCATAGTAGTAAATTTTGATTTAGATATAGAATAGATGTATGTGAAAACGTCATTCCAACATGGAGACTTAAGATGATATTTGCATGGCACAACTAGAGCACTACAATGATAAAGGGTGATCAGGAGTGATGGAGTGAATAGAAAATTTTGGTTGAGCTAGGGTAAGTAGGTGAACTCTAGACTACAATGTTTTCACATCATTGCAAACCATGGAGTGTTATGATTTCTATGGGAACTAAACTTTTAGTTCAACAAAATCCTACAACATCCATATAGATGGAGGATATAGCTTCTATTCCTTATGCTAGTGCAATTTTTAGTTTGACGTATGTACAGTTTGTGCTAGACAAGACACTGCCTAAGTAATGGGAGTGCTAATTTGATCCATGTCTAATCCTATCTATGAACATTAGGCTATAGTGAAGATGGTCTTGACCATATATTTGATAGGTACTTATTATTCCATATGCTATCATAGTAATGTTTCAAGGGACCCACACTCAAGGGATACACAAGGCTATTTGGATTTTGATTGGTCACAAGATGTAGATATAAAGATATCTACCAGGGAATATGTGTTTCCACGATTTGGTGGTGTAGAGAGTTGGATGGGCACGTGAGAGTCTGTGGTCACTTTGTCCATACAAAGGAATAATATATGGAAATTACTCATGCACGTAAGGAGGCTATTTGACTTATGAAACTATGTTCACATGTAACGTTAGGTTAGAGAGCTTATACAATTCACTATAAAAGTAACACTGACATTTATTTAGCAAATAATTTGATCTTTTATTCAAATCATATTGATATCCAATGTCATTTTGTTTGGGACATGGTAGAAGATGGAAACATGGCACTAGAGAAAGTTGACACTTTGGAAAATGTTATAAATGCATTGAAGAAACTAGTGATCACATGTGAATTTAAGTGGCGTTGTGAGTATATGGGCCTTAATTCCCTTAGTAATTAACACATGGTTTGATACATTCTCCCTTATACCCTTGCAAGTTATATGATAAGTGGGAGAATGTTGGGAAAAGTGTGTCATACACCTTACAATATTGTAGCTCAACAAGGAATGATTATTGAGTTGTAACGGATAATAAGTGTTGCATAGTGGGTGCATAGTGCCAATGAATGATTGTTGAGTTGTAACAAAGTATAAGTGCTATGTAGATAAGGATAATTATTGAGCTATAACATGGAATAAGCGGTGTGCAATAGTAGAGAATAATGCATACCACTAACATACAATGAATACTAAGCAACATAAGTTGGCCAAATGATTGCTAGTAGTTTCCAGTATGTAGAACTGGAAAAACCATAAACGATTTATGGTTTTTGTTGCGCCAATTTCTTGAATCTTAGGGTTGGAGAAAATAGTGTACACGAGTTTTAACTTATTGTTATGCCGCCAAAATCTATCTATAATCCTCATGCTAACACTCTTGTTGAAAACACAAAGACTCTGTAATGTATTATAACCATTTCTTAGATGTGGTTTTTCTCCTCAAAGGTTTTCCTGTAAAAACTATTGCCTAATGGTTGTATGTTATGTGTTAGCTCATTTGTGATTCTTTTCTTATTTAGATCTTTTCATATTCTTGGAGTGTTAAAAACATATTCAACACCTATGCTTCCTTTCAATATTAAAATATCATAAATTAATAATTAGTAAATTGTAACAATTCAACATGATCTAAATGAAAAAAATTTAAGGATGAACTTTGATATTAATGGTAAATTAGTTATATATATAGTTTGTGGATTTAATGAATTTATAGTTCTAAAAGGATTACTATACAAAGAGGCACTTTTTACAACCTAGTGAAGTTAACACATGGTATTTAATAAGTAACAAAGTATTAAGTAAATAAAACTTTTACAATGTTGGCCCTAACCTTAACTTCAAAACCAAAAAGATACATCTTGCAATTAATTAAAACTAAAAAATTAGTGAAACTACTTCTTAATATAATAAAATTACAAAATTAAGCTCTTGGCCAAATTGATATGATAAAGTTAAGTGGATAAAAAAACCATGTATAGGACAAAGTTGAAATTTTATCTCTCAAAATACTTAAAATTAAAAACAAATTGAAATCTAAAATAAATAAATAAAAAATATCATACTTTATAAAAAGATTTAAAACTTGTAAATAATTCATTTACTAAATAATTTAACACATAAAATGAACTTTATCTTTACTTAAAATTAAAAACAAATTGAAATCTAAAATAAATAGATAAAAATATCATACTTTATAATAAAAAAATTAAAACTTGTAATAATTAAACTATTTAACACATAAATCAACTTTATCTTTATATATATATATAAAATCTAAGATTATTTTTAACTAAAAAAGTAATAATAAATTTTCTCAACATAATTAACATTAAAAGATACATTATATAATTAATATTTAATTAAAATTTTCAAATTTTATTTATTTATTTTAGCATAATTAAATTATCATACATGTGATTATATTAATTTTGTTGTGATGCACAAACATATATATATGTGTTATAAGTGTTACTGTGTGGAGCTGTTTTTCTATTCACAATTTTTTAAATTATATATATATAGATATATTCTCATAAAACTAATCTATTAAAAAACCCCGCTTAGTTTGGGTAGATAGAATCTCTTTGTCAAGCCTCTTTTATGAAGGCCTTGGAAAGATTATAAAAATTAAGTGTTTGAAGTATTTCTTTTTTTATACATTGGTTTCGCTCTATAGTCAATAATTGGCAAAATGCATCAACTATTTGGTATGGAATTCTAACAAGTCAACGACAAGTTGGTATGGAATTTTAATAGGAGCGGGTCTGTCAATGCTAATTTGGTTGATAACCTTATTATTATGGAAGATGGAATGGAGGACAACACAACATGGTGGACTAAAGCATAATGGCAATGGCAATCTCCACTAAAAATTAGAGGTTTTAAGTGGTTATGCTTTCAAAAAAAAGATTTTTGACTTGGGATTCTTTCTCATAGGTTTCAGTTTTTTTATATTATGCAAGGGTATTTTTGGTAACGGTTTCTTCTTTCAAGATGTTTGGGTTGAATTAGGTAAATATGTCATTTCTATGATTCATGGGACTTTGAAACAATATGTTATGTTGGTTTAACAATCAGAAAAAGTATAAAGCGTTACCCATTTTTAATATTTGGGAAGTGTGGAAAGCTAGGAATAAATATATCTTTCAGGATATTAGACCTTGTGTTGTTTATGTAAGTATAAAAGTGGTTGCTTCTTTTTCAAAAAAAATTCAAGGTTAGTTTTTTGGTGGTTCCTAGGATAGTCCCACTTCCTTTATTTAAATATTACCATTCTATTGGTCTTTTTGATGGTGCAAAGAACATGGGATGTGCCGTGTTGGGATGGTCATTCATCTTAAATAGAATCTTATGTTTAAACTATGGATGAGAATTGGTAGTGGTACCAATACTAGGGCAGAAATGTTTGCCTTGTGGGGACTACTATGGTTTGCAAAGAGAAGTGGTTTGCTCACTATTCAGATTGGTGGGGATTCCAAAACCATTATTGATTGGGAACGCAAAGTCTCTTCTTTACACTCTTCTTTACACTCTTTGTTGTTGGAGCATTGGTTCATCAGAGTAAGGATGTTGGTATTAGATTTTGCTCATATTTCATTTTAGCGCATCTATAGGGTATTTATTGTTGATGTGGACAAACTTTTCAAGAAATCCATTGGTGATATGGATGAGAGGCTTTGTTTTGAGGAATTTCAAGATGGAGCTCTTAAGGTCTCGGGTATTTTGATATATCTTTGACTGTTTTACAAGTTTTTATGAGTAGATAAATTGTTTTTTTTTGGGTATTTCAAGTTTGTCGGGGCATCTTGTATTTCAAGTTTGTCGAGGCATATTTCCATATGGATTTTGAGTTATTGGTCTCAAATAATTGGACATGTTTTTTGAAATTTTTTATGGGGATTGGTGGATGTTGTTTTTTCCTACTAGTTTTTTGAATTTCGGATTGAGAAACAAAAAGAGATGAAATATATGGATCTCATTAATCATCACTGTTGGAATTTGTGGAAGTTTTGTTAGTCATGATGCATTTTTTTTGCCAAATACTTCTATATTTTGAGAGAAGGTTAGACTGAAAAAGCAAACAATTTTCCAAAACATTTGGTGATTTCTATAAGCAGTCATTAATTTCTTATTAGTTTTTTTAGAAACCCAAATTTTAATTGCTAGTGATCATGGATGATGATGGATGTATATTACATAATGTTGGTGGGTACCATTTATTAGTTTGTGTCATTTTTTATAGATAATTTTATTAGAGTTTTTTAAATATATAATAACAAATAGTATTTTTGTTAATAGAATTTTATTAAAAAAAAATTTAACCTTGTGATTAAATAGTATTAAATAGTAAGAAGAACCAAATGTAATGCGAAAAAATAAAATTCAAAATGTGAAAAATAAAATCGAAAAATAAAAGTTCAATAGGTAAAAAGAAGAAGAAAAAATATAGAGATCCAACAGTCCATCACTTAATTAATATGCTTTCCCCTCATCGATTTGGCGAATTGAGCCTAAAATATGCTACACTCTGATATTTCGCTTGGATCAATCTTAAGGTCAAGCATTAGAAACCAAATTTGTTTTTTATTACACAGTCCATAAAAAAAATTAGTCATAAATTTTTTTTCTACAAATTATAAGAAATCTGAAATTCTAGCTCTTACTCAGCGTTTTATTACGCTTGGCAGAGTTTCACCTATTATTAGCTCCTAAGTAGGCTTCAAATTTGAAGCCTTCAGAGCCCTTCAGAGGCCATTTTAAACGTCATAGAAGGCCACAAGGAATTTTACCATGCAAAACAAATTTAGTTTCATTTCCAGCACTTCAACAATGAATTGAGTAAGACTCGATAAATTTGAAACAGAAGGGAAGCTTTGAAAATTTGCCTATCCAGGGATTCAATGGACTATGTGAGACTTGGGACTCAAATTCTTCCCATGTTCCCTTGAATAGTAGGATGATGGATGAGGATCTCAGCCCCAATTGACACGGACCACGGTGGGCCACTAGGTTGCCTAGTGGCAAGTTCAAGTCGGTAAGTCAGGATTGTGACTCACGACTCGATGTTCACTTTCAAATCATTTAATGGAATTAGCATGCATTACTGATTCACCAACTTCATTAAATCTTGGTATGAGATGATGCCACCTGCCAACTCGATTTTCCATCTGTCATCTTATTGTTCATTGAGTCATGTGATCTCACAACTTACAAGTCACTTGAGTATTTGAGTATATGATGTGGAATCAAATACTCGTATGATTCATATCGATGGATGGTGAATTGATTTGATAACCCTCCACTGTCAAGGATTCGTAAGGAAACACTAATGGTGTTGTTTTTTGAGTTACAACTTACAAGTTGCAATTTACAATGCATTGAGCAATATTTGCTAGATTTGAACCTAGCCTGGTCCAATGCAGGGTATGTAAGTTTCCAGACCAGGGTTTCACCGAGTCCTAGACATTTCTATTATGACCACCACAAGACTGGGATGACGGATCTTTGGTAGTAGGCTAGCAGCATGCCGCCCTTTGTTTGTGCTCATGAATCATATCCTATACTGTTTTGTTCAGGATTCTAGGATTTATTCCAATTTCCATTCATTTACTGGGGTCAAAATCATTTGAATCAACACTCCCAGTCTCCCACGGTCCACCTAGGCCACTTAGTCTACATGTCTCATCGGAGGAAGGGGGTTAGGAAGTAGAGACAAAGGAAACTAGAATGGAGGTCCAGCCAGAGAGAATGGTTGTACAATATGCATATAGTCAACTCTAAAAGAAATGAAAGAATTTGTCATATACCTAACTAAATATTATCATTACTTAATTTGTCGGGATCCATACACGGTAACTCTTGCACTCGAGTTGTTTATGAGGGTTTCCTATGTCTACAATGGAAACCTTTTAGAGAGGCTCGTTCCCATCATTATAGCACCAATGGGTTTCTCCTCCTCACTCACCTCACCTTTTGACTTGAGTTATCTTCTTCTTCTTCTTCTTCTTCCTCCCGTGGGCTCTCTGATCTATGCCCTGAGCGCCCTCACAATGAAGAATGATCTCTGAAAGTATCTGGAAACCTCGATCAAACAATACCCAGTTTTCCCTCACATGCACAGATATATCTATGTTATGTAGAAGCAATTATAAATTGATTTTTTTTGTAATCATGTGAAATACACAAACATGCATTCTCCTACCTCGGGCAAGGTAAACCAACTCAAGAGCATTGGGATATTATGGAATTGTGATGGTGTTGCTTCCAATCATCTTTCTGTAGAAGGAAACGCTTGCACACTCTAATTCCTCATTGTCTTCTGCTGTGGGAAACTCGAAGGTTCCACCTTTTTCACAGGTAGGAGCAAGAGAAGCAAAGGTAGAACGTTGGGTAGGCTGGATTGAGCTTCCCCGAACTTAAACAGATTGGTGAAGTCTGTGAAAAAAACCATTATTTTGGGTTTACGAGTATAGGACAGTAGGAGGTCGGGACTCAGACTCTTAACTCTCCAATTCTATGCTTCAGTGTCTACCTAATTTCTATTTCCTCTAGAAGATTATGCAGAGCTAAGCTGTCGACTTGGTTGTCATGAATTTATAGGTATGTATAGCAGTTTACACTTGTGTAACATTTTATATTTGGATAAAAGTTAAATGTGTTTCTTGTTGGAGTTCCTTTTGGTTCTATAAATATAAGGGTTTAAAATTTCTCCATCCAAAATGTTGTTTGCAATTTGTAATGTATTATGCAATTGCATTTCCGCCATACTAAGTTTCGAATATTCAATAGATGTAACCTTAAAAAACCCAGTATTTATATGAAATCAGAACCAAAATAATGTATACTTTTCATAGTCTAGGACCACAACTTCGTTTTGGCAGAGGAGAAAGAAGAAAGAGCCTTGTATTTGAGTTCCAAATCCGTCAATGTTATTTATCTGTCGTGAATTGTAAACATTAGGTTGAAAGAAAGAACAATATTTGAATATACTTGTGTTTGAATTGCTCCAATTTCCTTAATGAAATCCAATAGTTGAAAGGATAAAATATTTAACAACCAGCACAGTAAATGTTGTAGACTCTGACCCCTTCGTTTTCCTGTCAGCCTTCTAATAATGGAAACAAGAAGTACAAATTGTCTACCAATATATCTAAAAAATGGAATCCCTCGACGGACGTTCATTAATGAGGGAATGGGAGTGCAATGATCTAGTGAAGAACATGATTTCAACATCCTCGTTGTCGCAAACCTCCCAAATGTGTGTTTATGATTCGTCTTCCTTGTTGACTTTGGTAGAAACTAGACACCCAACTTGTAGTGATATTTGTTGGATAATTTAAAGTTATTCCATACAGTGGACTAATAAATACTTAAAATTTTTGATAGGGCTCATAAAATCGATATAGATTGGAGGGACTATCCATAATCTACCTAAAATTCAGGATTTTGATTGATCACTTCGAATTGGGGTATAAACTTGATATACATTGGAGGGACTATCCATAATCCACCTAAAATTGGGGCCTTTGTTTGATCACTTTGATTTGAGCATGTTGGGAGGACATGATTCAATTCTTAAAATAACTGTTGAATTTAGGGTTAATAAAAATGTTTCTCCGTGAAAGCATTAGGTATTACATTCTGGGGTTTTTCTTTTAGGTAGGCCCAATCACGCTTGACCAATAGAGCCACCATCAAGTTGAATCAATCCTCCATTCAAAGGTCCTTCCAAATTCCAATGCCTTATTTTATCAACGACCTAACAATCGAGTATTTCACCGGCTTGACAGAATTGTCCCTTATCTAATTTCAATAAACTATATGCTCCAAAGACCAGGAGAGTACATAGTTTACCTCACTAATTCCATATAAATGTTGAATCACTCGGGATTTAAAATTTTGTTGTACACTTGCAGTTTCAAACGAAAAGAATGATTTATTTTTACATGTCAACATTGAAGGGTCCAATTTCTCACAACCCTTCAAAGTGAAATGTGACCCTACCCTTCAAATTTTATCCCTACTCCTAAGCCATAGTAAATTATGTCATATCACCACTCTTACATGTCATATCACCACTCATAACTCTCATACTGTACATCAACTCTCGGAATTCCTTTAACTCCAACCATTTATTATGATTGCTTATACACAGTAAAAAATAAAATCTAGAATTGTTTCAGATGAATATGTGCAGAGCAACAAATTTAAAGGCTTTAGAGCCCTTCAAAGGCCATTTTAGCCTTCATAGAAGGCTACAAAGAATTTTACCATGCAAAAAAAAATTAGTTTCATTTCCAGCACGTCAATAATGAAATTGAATAGGCGTGGGTAAATTTCCAGTAGAAGGGTAGCTACAAAATTTTCTCTTCCAGGAGTTATCAATGATTCACTCGACTGTGGGAGAGTCGGGACTCAGATTCTGCCGAAGTTTCCTCTAATAGTCAGATCATGGATGAGGATCTCGGTCCCAATGGGCACGGACAACGGTGGGCTAATGGGCTTCCCAGTTCCAAGTTCAACTCGGTGACTGTGACTTGGGATTCGATGTTCACTTTCAAAGAATTTAATGGCATTGGAATGCATTACCGATTCACCTACTTCATTAAATATTGATCTCAGAGGATTCCAGCCTTCCAACTCAGTTTTCCATCTGGCATCTTCTTGTTCACCGAGTCGCGTGATCTCACAACTTAAAAGTCACTTGAGTATTTTCGTATATGATGTGAAATTAAATGCTCATATAAGTCACATCTATGGATGGTGAATTGATTTTTACCATAATTGGCATGATTTACATTGTTCAAAACTATGCCTCTGTTCAATTATTGCATTGTTCTTTAATGAAATCCATGTTGAATTTTATTATCAAAATATTAGATAGAAATACAAGATTAAGTTGTAGATTAATCTTAAAGTTTTAATTTTTATTAGAACTATGTCTTTTAGGTTATACTAGAGTAAATGAGATATGATAATTTAGGCTACTTTTTTACATCAAATATTTCCTAGGTTATAGCCAATAACTCACTAATTATTTAAAAATACTCTTAAATTATTATTTTATCTAAAAAAATGTAGTATTTCTAGATTAGAATTACATATTACATTTAGTTCTATAGTTTATAAAAAATAGGTTAAGTAATTCACAATTTATTCTTTCAGAAAAATATTTGATATTAATAAATCTAATTTAGATTTTTATTTTACTCTAAGTTCAGAATCATTGTAGCAATTTAGGATGTTTGTTTTAATCACAACTTAGACTTCCTTATTATCTAGCTTAACATTTTTAGGGTTTGGGTTTGGTCTTAGTTATATAGTCAACATTATCAATTTCCTATTTTTCTCTTGAAATGTGTTGTTAAAGATATATTAATAAATATTTATCCATTACCCAAATCAACTCAATGTCTTGATGATGAACCTTGATAAAGGTTCGTAATGTCGACATATCAAATGGACTCTACAATTACCTTGGATACCAATCCTCAAACCTATCAACCCAGAATTTAAGAGAAGAGATTGTAAATATGTTTTTTGTCAAAATAACATTTTTGAATCTGTAAGGTTCACAAAGAGATTATAGTATATAATAGTCCTTTTTTTTGTCTAAGCTTTTCACATAAATATAAGATGAAAATTTGAAAATATAAGTGTGGAATCCCTCTCAAACTTCTTCTCGTGTGAGATCACGGGGGATTCACTTGTTGACCAATATCCTAGCATGTTAGTTTATATTGCGGGTTTTAAATTTCTTAAAAATCAGGCCAATATATTGCAGGTATTGGGGGGGATGAGGGGTTTAGAGTGGGGGGTTAGGGAGGTTTATAAGGATTAGGGTATAAAAAGGGGTGGTGGGGACATTTTAGATATTGGGAGGGGGTTTCAACAAAAGGAGTTTGGACCAATATCTATAGAAATTAAGGGTATTCTTTAATACTCCATGATTGAACGTGCTATGTGAGAGGTTCACTCAGTGAATCCCCCGGGTGTGAGATCCAAATACTAGTAAGATCCACATTGAAGTTTGAAGGATACTTTTTTCAATGTGTTTGAATAATAATTATATGCACCAAGTTTTGAAAAGAGAAATGAGAATCCCTATCAATCCCTCTCGTTTGACATCTAGATGTTAGTAGACTTAATACTAAAGTTTGAAAGATAAATTTTCAAGTCTTCTAATACTTAGGTTTATTATGGTGAAGACGATGCTTAGGGATTAGGTGGATTTTGAAATTGAATCACTAGTTACTCACGAACTGTGTCCAATATATGGACAAACATATCAATTAGTTTTGTGATGGTATTTGTAACCTTTTTTTTTTTGCCATTAATGGAAATGTGGATCCTCAAAAACTTATTTAGTTGGAAAGATAATAATACAATGCTTTTAATAGGATGTAGAAAAGTTCATTTCAAAACAGGTAAGGGAAAATGTCATGGAAAAGTTATTCTTCTAATTTTTTTTTACTTTTATGTTGTTTATTTAAACCATTGGTTATGGCAATGATCAAGTGGTCACAACAAGGATCAAGAATTTTAAATCTCCCCGGGATGTACAATGTTATAAGTACATTAGTTTTAGGTGGATACGTTGGCGCTGAACAAAGATCATCTTTTTAGTTTTTGTTATTAATGTTAGGGATTTGATGCCTGATCTCTTTTGGCCTTGTAACATAGCAGTTCTAATAGTTGAGCTCTTGTTTGAAAGTGGTCATTACGCAATAGAAAATTAGGTAATAAGGAGCTACGTTGGAAAGTTGAAACTCTCGAAGTTTCAATCCCTACTCTGGGATCATCATCAAGAGACGCTTTACTTATTAGAATTGATTTTAATAAACTTAAATTACAATCAATTATAATGATTAAAAAAATTTCTGATGATGATCCCTACTCTTGGATCATCATCAAGAGACGTTTTAATTATTAAAATTAATTTTAATAATTAATTCTAAAATTAAAACCAATTCTAATGAAAACTTTGTGTTTGGATGGCTTATGTTTTTTAAATAGAAAAGTTTAATTTAGAGTCTAAAATTTAAAGTCTATAGAAAATTCTAATTTATATAGTATAACAAGTTTTCAATTGATAGTTTATTGAATATAAAAACAAAATTAAAAAAATTTCAAACACAACTTTTTTTTAAATTTGTTTATTTCAAACTCAATTTAATTAAAAATTAAAACTTACTGAATAATTATAATTTTAATTATGGTTAAAATATTTGTAAAATAATTATATTAAAAATTAAAAATTAAATTTAAACAAAAATAAAAACTAAATATAATCTTAAATAAAAATTAATTAAATAATTAAAATTTTTAAACAATTGTTTTTACATTGAACTTAAATAAAATTCAAATGAAGAGTTATAATTATTATTATACTTATAAATTTTAATAAATTAAAAAAATGTATTAAACCATTTTCTTGTTTTTGAAACTTAGAATCGACTTCTTCTCAAGTTTTCTTCACAAATTTAATTACGTATACATACTAGTTGGCATATTAGTTACCTCACCTCAGGCTTCATTGGTCTCATGATGATGATCCCATAGTAGGGATCGAAACGTGGAGAGTTTCAACTTTCCAGAGCAGCTCCTTCTTACCTAGTGGAGCTCTTCTCAAAACAATTCTAGACAAAGCTTTAGTACCCCATGAGCCTACTTTCACCCCTAATTTCATATTATGCATTCAGATAAGGTTGTGAGTAGTTCTCAACTACTCTAATCACTGTAGCATGATAGGAAACAAACATTTCCCTTCAAAAAATAAATAAGCCAAAGAACATGCAATACAAAAAACCAATACTTCTAATGGTTATGACTATGTTCACATTAACAAAACAAGTGCATCAATCTCTTTCTAAATGGGTTTTTTCCCAATCTCATCTTCCATCACCATTATATGTTCTTCATTGTGAACCTTTATTTTAGTCTCTCCTCCTTTATACTAACTCTTGAGTAATCCCCATAAAAAGAATCTGGAAATGATAAATCATATGTACATGGTTTACTTCACTAATTTCATGTAAATGTTGATTCACTTGAGATTTCTCCTTATTGTCATTTTTTTTTCTATACCATATTTTTAATAAATAATGAATTTTTTTAACACTTAAATTTTCAAATAAAAAGAATAGTGGGTTCAATTTCTCACAGCCCTTCAAAATAAAAGGAGACCCGCCCTTCAAATTTGATCCCTCATAGCGATGCGTGTATCAGTGTGCCTGTTCTCGGTAACATCAATCATGTACAAATTGCACAATTAAACTCTTGGTACAAGTTGCATAATTAAACCCTTGGTATGCTATGTTGAAATATGAAGGTTTATTACAGACTTGGGTTGATTGAAGTAATGTTTTATTATATGAAGCTGATATTTAATATTTTTTATACCAACATCGATATGATAAGTGAAATCTGATAGCATAGCATGTCGATCAAAATATACCACATATTTCTCATTGTGACAAAACGATATAAGATCCGCTGGTCATTTCCCTTTCGCTCGATGCCATATCCCTACTGGTGGAGAAATGGAGAAATGGAGATAGTATAACCCAGTGCTATTTCTGGCCTACCTACCTACCTACGAGGCGAGCTCTCCTTCCTGAACATCGTATATTGAATGAACTATGCTGCGAATGCCACTGCCGTGACTGCAATGCCAATCTTGTGGAAAATATGAACTCGTTTATGGAATAGCCTAGTTCATAAAGATTTGAGTGTAGCGTTTTTCTATTTGAGGTTGGGTTTGTTGACACAGTTCCCAATTCGTCGTCACTCCGACGAATCAAAGCATGCCACAAGTTCTGTAACCCACGTTGCTGCGAGTTGAAGAAGATTTTTGTTCGCGCGGTTGAGTGTTCAGTAATTTCACTACGTCAACATTTGCGGATCGCTATTGTTGTTCTCCCCACGAGGGTCGATACCAAACCTTGAGGCTTAACAATAATATTAGCTAATTTCAATCTTAGAAAGGCATACAGATTAGCTAATGGATCTCCTTCACACAATATTACTAAAGTGAAACGATCCATCCGGACCCGGTTCGGAACCCATTCCACCCCCACCCAGAATGCCCGTCAAATCCGCATAATAAGGTTGCATATTGCTGAATTCTCCCGGCCCCTGAACCACCAATACAGATCTACCCTGGAAATTGTTCATGTTGAACTTCAACCTCAATCCCAACCCTAACTCCGTGCTCATCGACATAACTGCCCGGAAAATAGTTGTTAAAACGAGAGTTAGATCAAATCTAACTATTGGTTATCTAAGTTCATCCTCATCATTTAATGGTCATTTACTAGGAGGCCACACTATAGATATGTGTGAGAGTTCTCCTAAGACCGCTCTGAGTACAATCGATCGATGAGTCCATCCCCCATATTCATGACCAGTAAGAGGCAGATTAGTGGCCATTGTTCTAGCTGGTATCTACCTAAGTTACACACTAAGGGATTACGAGCGCTGCCTGAGACAAACAATGTGAATCCTCTTGGACTAGTCATATCATCGAAGGTTTTGGAAATCATGAACAACCAGCAATAAGTGAGGGCTTCATCTAATACGTAAAAAGAAAGAGGCCTTTCTTCACTTTACCAAAAAGAATAATGAGCGAAGTGGACTGAAAAGCACTGGCAAGAGCATTTGGAATCTCTATAGGTGTGATTCGTGAATATAAATAAGTTTTGATTAAGGTGTAAAAAGAAAGCTGTGTTGGAGAGTTGAAGATCTCGAAGTTTCGAACCCTACTCTGGATCATCATCAGGAAAACTTAAAGCTTATAGTGAGAAAAGAGTATCCCAAAAAATATACATACTCGTTTTTATGAAAATCTAGAAAGAAGTCGGCTCTCAGTTATGATCTTATTATCTCTACATGTTTTCAAAAATCAAGGTTTGCTGACTTTTTACACCTCAATCTCCAACTGCGTAATGTCTACATTTAAACAAGTTTTGATTATTCAGTATGTTAGCCAATCGTCAACACGGTTTCCTAGACAAGATCCCAGCAATCAACTTCAACCGGATCCAACAACATTATTACTAAACCCATGCATACATACACTGTCTCAGCTTTCTCCCAAAAAACCCCAACCGAATGGTGCCATGCCCCACTGAAGCAGCTGCATAAGCTGAATGACTCACACCACTTGGTAGCGAGAGCATGCATCCGGCCTAAGAAGTGGTGGGACGTGGGTGGGACTTTGATCATCCCATGTAAGTTGGGAGCATTGAAAAATACTATCGTGGACCCATTAATAGGAAATTGAATTATGTTAATTGGATCGTTGGTCCAGCTTCACCAGCTCGTTAAAGGAAATAAAAGCATACATGTAGCATTTGGTTTATGATTTTCATGTGCAGTAGTTTGAAGGGTTGATTTGATTTTTTTTTTAACCATTCAATGAATGTCACCGCTGGTGGCAATGCAAGTCTTTAGTTCTTTTGTTCATATTTCATTCCTTACACGTTAATTTTATTTAATAATAAACCATATGATATTATGAGCATTGTTTTTATAAGTTTGTTTTTTTTTTTCAACTATTTCTAAGAGTAAGGTAATCTTATCTAACTTTTCAAATTAAGTTTTGTTAAAATTATATATGTGGAGAGTTTAATGTTTGTTTTTTAATTTTTATATGATGAATTATTGTTTGTTTATTATTATTATTTTAATTATTTATGTGAATGTTTAATATAATTTTTTTTATAATAATATATTAGATTTTTATGTTATTTTGTTGTCAATTTTTAATGGTTTTGGACAAATTTAAAATAGTATTTATGACAAAAGTATAATATATTTAAAATAAATCTTATTTTAGAATTTATATTTATGGTTGATAATCAAATATTTAGTAATTAATTGATGTATTTCTTTAACTTGAAAAATCTATCATAACTTAATTGTCAAATTGGTAATGACAAAAGTATAACATGTTTAAAATAAATTTTATTTTAAACTTTATATTTATGGATGATAATCAAATATTTAGTAATTAATTGATATTTTAAATTGAAAAATCTATCATAACTTAATTGTCAAATTGATAATGATTTATATAAAGTTTTGCAAATGCATAAAACTAACGTTGACTTACCTCAATATAGTAGGTACCATTTATTGGCTATGCATGAAAGAGCCAACATTTATTTGAAGTATAGTAGGTATGACACTTTTTCAAGTGTCAAAGTCTTTTAGATGGTCTCATCCATTGACCTTGTATACAAAGATTTTCTTCTTGACCTACATTAGTGTACTATGTGTAATTATTTCATATGTTTGAAAACTGAAACATTAACACATAATATTTATTGTATTAGTTAACAATTTTTTTAAAACTAAATGACTTAGATATATTATTTATTTATTGAATTAGTTAACATATTTTTTAAAACTAGATCACTTAAATATAATATTTATTGGATTGGTTAACATCTTTCATTTTATCTTTAAAGATAAGCACATAACTAATTATAAGTAAGAGAAAGATTTAACTAAGATAATATACATAAGTAGTAAGTCAATATCTATGTAGTTTAATTTTAGAAAGTAATTTTTTTGTTTATATATGTGTATGTTTATATGCATGTATGTACGTATAGATTTAAATATTATTGTGTCACATTAATGTTTTAAGATAAAATTATATGTTTTGATGAGGTAATTGAAGGGATCTATAGTATATCAAGAATTAAATGTCAAAATACACCTTATAAATATTTTTTAATTAAATTTTCTTTCCATGTATTTGTTCTTCATATAGGCTAGATATTAAGGATCTTCATTCGTGCCATGTATTTGTTCTTCATATTATTGATATGCAATTGTTCTCATGAAAGTCCACTCTTTGTAAACTAACTTTAAAAAAAACTACAAATTAAATAATTAGAAGAAAGGTGCATGTTTTTACAATAAACTTTGTGCAAGAGGAATGAACTTTTATACATGTTGTGGAGTTCCTTGCTCTTGTTTGTGGTCTATAAGATTGGAGTGATATATGACGTTAATCCGAGCATGGAGAGTGTTATGAATGAGGAACTTCATAGTTTTTTCTTGTAAAAAACAATGCCAAAGTAAGGCTCTTTTAAATTTCTTACCATTGTTGGAGCATTGGTTCATCAGAGTAAGGATCTTGGTATTAGATTTTGCTCATATTTCATTTTAGCACATCTATAGGGTATATATTGTTGATGTGCACAAACTTTTCAAGAAATCCATTGGTGATATGGATGAGAGGCTTTATTTTGAGGAATTTCAAGATGGAGCTCTTAAGGTCTCGGGTATTTTGATATATCTTTGACTGTTTTACAAGTTTTTATGAGTAGATAGCTTGTTTTTTTTTGGGTATTTCAAGTTTGTCGTGGCATCTTGTATTTCAAGTTTGTCAAGGCATATTTCCATATGGATTTTGAGTTATTGGTCTCAAAGAATTGGACATGTTTTTTGATTTTTTTATGGGGATTGGTGGATGTTGTTTTTCCTACTAGATTTTTGAATTTCGGATTGAGAAACAAAAAGAGATGAAATATGTGGATCTCATTAATCATCACTGTTGGAATTTGTGGAAGTTTTGTTAGTCATGATGCATTTTTTTTGCCAAATACTTCTAAATATTTTGAGAGAAGGTTAGACTAAATAAACAAACAATTTTCCAAAACGTTTGGTGATTTTTATAAGTAGTCATTAATTTCTTGTTAGTTTTTTCTAGAAACCCAAATTTTAATTGCTAATAATCATGGATGATGATGGATGTATATTGCATAATATTGGTGGGTACCATTTATTAGTTTGTGTCATTTTTGATAGATAATTTTATTAGAGTTTTTTAAATATATAATAACAAATAGTATTTTTGTTAATAAAATTTTAACCTCGTGATTAAATAGCATTAAATAGTAAGAAGAACCAAATGTGATGGGAAAAAATAAAATTCAAAATGTGAAAAAAAAATTGGAAAAATAAAAGTTCAATAGGTAAAAAGAAGAAAAAAATATATAGATGAAATGAAATTCCAACCTTGCTTATCATTATTCCACGGCTAAAAATACTTTACATGCAATAGAGTAATAAATGCTACGGCGGCAGCACTGTGGGCCGTTGGATCTCAAATAGGTTGAAATCCAACTATCCAAAGTGCTACGGTCTTAGCATTTATTACTTTACTACATGTTAAATATTGCTCGCCTTATTCCACACCGGATAGAGGGGCATGGAAAATGGGGATGTCCATATTCCAAACTAACTAGAAAATACTTTGAAAATTGGACATGTCATTGTGTAGGCTTAATTAGCTTTGAATTTTGCGTGAGCTGGAAGTTTGTAAAGTTTCCACATTAGATTTTGTCATATGCCTCCATTTGGGTTTCAGGGTAATCTATACTGTGCTCACTAGTACGTAAAACAGTACATCAATTTTGTACACAAATAACCATGTAAACAAAGGTATTTCTGGATACCAAGGCAAACCAAGACGATATAAAGATATGGTTGAATGAGAAATTGCAAAGAAGTAGGTTTCCTTTGTTTTTAGATGATGTATGGGAAGAGGATGTGAAATTGCTGGAGGAATTTTTAAATTAAAGGTTTTAGATATTCGTATCTTATTTTTATTAGAATATGCTTCCATTCATGTAGAGAACACTATTATTATTTCTTGTGGCTGCACTATGAATAATTAACCTCTAGTTAATAGCATGTATATTTTGTATTTATCTCTAGTTAATAGCATGTATACTTTATATTTATTGAGGTAATGTTAAGTTGTGTTCTTTAATCTTGGTAAATTAATTTTTTTTACTATTTTTAGGTGTGATATTTGGCGTAGTCTATCTATTCTAAGTATAAATTTTTTTAGTATCTAAATTTAGAAATGTTTAAATTTGTTTTTAAATCTATAAATAGATTCAACATCCTTGAATACCTCCATAACACCCAAATTATACAATTTTCTTATTTAATATATGTGATTTGAAGAGTTTGAACCAAAATCTGAACAAAATAAGATGGAAAATATTCTTGAAAAAGATTGAAAGTATATTTGTAAAGGAAATTAGTTAAGAGTTGGTTAAATTAGTCTCTTTTATTTATTATTCTGCATTTGAGAGTGAGATTAGGGTGGATCTATTGTTATCTAATTTTCTCTCCATCATTTTAATTATTTATGATCTCATTTATGATTTCCATAGGCAAAGCTATTTGAAACTTATCATTTGGGATCAGACTGATAAGACGCAGGCCTACTCTTCCTTCTTCATCACTATCTAGACTCAAATAGAAACAACTTAATCTTGGAGATAAATTACTTAAAAGAGAGAGTAATGAAGGAATTCCTAGGGCTTAGGTCTCTTCCATTTATGTTTTTATGGATATTATTTGTGTTTTCTTGGTGTAGATTTATGGAACTTTGTAGCCTCCCACAAAGCACTTAACAATTCTACAATTAAGACAATAAATCATGGCTCTATTGGAAAAGACCTTATTGCTTAATCTAGGTGTCAATAGCTAGGCTCATGCTTATTGCTATGCTACATCACAACACCACCTTCTTCGCGAATATCCTTTTGTGGGGATTCAAAATCCAAGATAAAATCATTACATACCAGACTTGAGCTAGAGACTCTATCTATATTTCTCATACACAAAATTGACTTCGCATTCTCGTATTGCAAGATAACGCGCATTCGAGATAATGCATTTAATGATAAATAGTAAACATACCAAATAGTATTGACTATGCGTCCTCCTAAGCGGGTATTTAATGAGAGGTATAAATAAAATGTGCATACAAGGATGATTGAATGGTTGTAAGTGACTGCGAAGTTATTTGTAACTAAAATTTTTCTTTAATACTCCCCCTTAATTGTGAACTGCTGGAGATCATAAAGAAATTACATCAAGATTCTTCAAAAAAATTGTTGCTTCACTTCTGGAACTAACAATGGAATTGTTTTCAGAGATGCATACATTTGCAAAATAAAAAACTCCTAAACAAATTTGTAGACACTTGAATGTCTCTTTTTCCAATGGCTTCATAAATATGTCCACTAATTGATCTTTAGACCTACAAAAATATAAACAAATTTATTTCTTGTTTACAAAGTTTCTAATAAAATGATACCTGATATCAATATGTTTGGTTCTCTTATGAAACACTTTTTTCTATTTACAATGCAATAGTTGATCTATTGTCACATAATATTGTAGTGAGTTCTTTATGATCATGCATCTAGTCCTTCAACATCGTTTGTATCTAAACAACTTGACAAATAACACTTGTGGTTGCCATATACTTAATTTCAACTGAAGAAAGAGTCACAATAGGCTATTTCTTTGAATCCCAAGACACACCACTTGCACCAAAGTTAAAAGCATAACCATAAGTGATTTTCATATCATCTATTTTTTCCCCACAATCACTATCACTATACCCAAAAAACTTGAAATCATTTGAAGTGTAATACAATATTCCAAAGTCTTTTGTACCACTCACATACTTTAGTATTCTCTTCCTATCCTTCCAATGAGAGTCTTTTGGAGACTCCATAAACCTTGAAATTAGGATTACTCTGTACACAATGTCAGGCCTTGTGGCTATCAAATACATAAGTCTTGTAACCTACATCTTGAACAATGTAGGGTCCACACACGACCCATCATCCTCTTTTCTTAGTTTCAATCCCATCATGACTAGTGTTGGGGCTTCCTTACATTTAACCATGTTGAATCTTTTTAGGACATCATTTTCATATTTATATTCAAGAATAATTATACAAGCTTTGGATTGATGGTCTTCAATGCCCAAAAAAATATCATAAGCCCCAAATCGGTCATTTCAAATTCATTTTTCTTGGTTGGTTTGAAAACATCTATGCTAAAATCACCGATAAATATTTGATCATCCACATACAAGCAAACAATTAAAATGTTACCTTGTTTTTTAGCTTTGATGTACAATGTTGGATTACAATCGTTCCTCTAGAAACCACTATGAAGGGGATAGGACAATGTGGTTGTACCAAGCTCTAGGAGTTTCCTTTAACCCATAAAGTTTCTTCTTCAACCTATATATCTTGTCCTCATGACACGGTATCTCATAGCCTCATGCATATTGCACATACACCCCTCTAGATAGCCATCTAGAAATGTCAAATTCACATCGATTTTGTATATTGGCCACTTCATGTGGGTAGAAATGGACAATACATTCCTAATTGTGTCCAACTGTGCAATAGGTTTAAATGTTTCAATGAAATCTATACAGGGTTGTTGTGTGAAACCCCTTGCAACTAGTCTTGGTTTATATTTTTGCACATTCCCATCAACATCTTGTTTAGTTTAATAAATCCATTAATACTTATTACATATTTTCCTTCAAGCAAATCTATAAACTCCCATATTTGGTTCTTCTGAATACATCATAGTCTCTTCATCCGCATGGCTTGTTCCCATACATCATTACTCACAGCTTCTTAAAATGTTAGTGGATCATCTATATGAGAAATAAAACAAAAGATGAAAATGAATTTGTTGCATCAACAGTATACAACTCACACAAACTCTTTGTTTTTTGTTGCAGCAAGTTTGGTAAAGTTGGATTTGAAGATATAAAACTACTTGGACTACTAGTTGGATTTTGTTGTACTCTTGGTGTGGACAAAAATGTTGAGGATCTCCTTCCTGTGAATGAGGTGTAGCTTGAGATACAAATTCTAGTGTTATCCTAGAAGTTGAAGGGTTTGCTATTTGATATGTATTTTATGATTGAACCACTTCATCCACCATGTCTCCATGAGGGACAACAAAAATAACTTCTACAATTTTCTCTACACATCCATCCCATGCTTCATCCTCCACGAACTTAACAGCATGGATGATTAGGACCCTTCTAGTGATAGGATCAAATAACTTATATTCCTTTGTGTCTTCCAAATAACCAACACATATGCATTTATGTCCTTTATTGTCTAACATCTTCCTCAACTCCTCTGGAATATGTGCATATGCAACACACCCAAATACTCTCAAAAGATAAACACTATGTTTCATACCTATCCAAGCCTCTTGAGAGACTTAGTTCTTCACACACTTTGTTGGGAACATATTCATGATGTAAACAACAGTTTCCACTACCTCATCCCAATATTCATTAGATAAATGTTTGGTTGCCAACATACTATGATCCATCTCCATAATGGTTCAATTATTCCTCTTCGCCACACCATTTTGTTGAGGTGTATAGTTAGTTGTAATGTTTTTGTGTATGTCATGCGATTTAAAAAAATTAAAAAATATTTTGATATATATTCACCGCTTCCATTCATCCTTAAGACCTTGATATGGTAGCCACTTTGTTTCTGCCGCTAAGTGACTTAAACTACTAAAAATAAGAAACAAATATCCCACAAATAGGTGGTGTTTGCATTAGCCCACAAATATCTGGATGCAAAATCTCAAGTGGTTCTCTTGCTCTATTTGATTTTCCAACTAGAAATGACTCTCTATGTTGTTGCCAAAAATACAACCTTCAGAAACTCTTTCCAATTTTTCAATTAATGAAAAACCTTTCACCATGTTCTTCATACCAAGTAGCTTCAGTCTTGCAAAGTTCAAATTCTCAAATCTAAAGTGCAACAACCAAGACCCATTCTTTACCAATGATTGAAATGCTATTTCAATTTCTCCCCCACTGTCTTTTCCTTCTTTGGAATTGAAATTTCTTGCTTTAGAATTTGCTTCAGAGACTATTTTGGAGCTAATCTTACCTTCTCCAGGCATGGGATTAACTATTTCGCAACGATGTATGGTTGTTGATCATATATTTTCTACCTTAAAAGCAGCTCTGGAATGTGCATTACTATGTTTCATTTGCATCTTGAGTTGTTTTTCCTTTCATATATGATCTTGTTCTTAAGGGAAACATACGATTGCTTGTCATTTGCACTTTGGCAATTAACTGATTGCTTGGAAATCTATCCAAAATCACACATTGATTGTTTTCCATATACACTTTGTATCCCTTTTGCACCAACTGACCAATACTCATTCAATTGTGTTTTAGTCCTTTAACATAATATACATCCGACATGACTTTTTGCTCCTCCTTTTTTGTTAGAATATCAACCATGACTTTACCCAAAACAATGACCTTGATGTCATTTCCAAGTGTAACATCAATTTGAAATTCTTCATCCAAAATAGAAAATAGATTTCGGTTACCTTTCACGTGATTACTATAGTCGGATTCTAAATACCATACATCACACGGGCTTTCTTGGACAACATTACACTCAACTGGAGAGTTTGTAGGAATTGCTTCAACAATCCTAGTGCACGAATAAACATAGTGTAATGTTTGTGGAAGTTTTACTTGACTGATTTTGACCTTACTTATGTTGGTCATGTTGTTTTTTCTTGCATTCATATGCATAATTCCCAAACTTCTTACAATAGTGGAATCACTAGTGCAAATGAGAGATAAGTGGCCATGTGACCAAAACATTTGGTCACCACAGTTTTTTCAAGGGATAAATGACCAAAATTGAGAAATTTTTACTTGGATAACTAAAAACGACCAAGATAAATGACCAATTTGGTAATAGGATAAGAATTAAACTAAAAATGACCACATCGCAATTGGTCATTTATTTCGTCATTTTTAGTTGTGTCACTCTCACAATGGAAAATTACAATTTTTACAATGAATTTGTACAATTTACTAAATTCTAACACTACAGATGGATCCATTTGAATCCATCGAAATCCATTTGCAATGTCAGAATTTAGTAAATTGTAGACCCCCTCATGTGTCACAGTGCGTGACACAACATTAATGCATGAAGCACTTAGCATATTTGCACCATTTATACCTTTAAAAGATCCGACAGGTTGCATCATGCACATCATCATAGTGTGGTTGAGTCATGTCTTGGATATTTGTCCACTTTCCCTTTCGGCAATGTCATGCCATGAAGTTGGTGTCATTGTGTTCGTCTCATCGTATTGGTTGCATTCATATTCAGTTTGAACAAAACTATTGTCATTTTACCCTCTCGTCAATTTATTAAAGTTTCAGCAAGTTCATGTATTTTACCTCATGTTAGCGAAAAAATCTCAATTTCACAACCTCCATTAATTCTCCATATGCATCCATTCATCATGGTTATAAATTTCACTTCATGCCCCTTCCCTACAAAAAATTACCAATATCCATCATGTAACAACACATCGGTTAATGTAATCCTCCTCCAAAATGGAGAATGATTAATGACTGACCGACGTTCGTGAGTGTCATTTCAAGGAATTTAAACTTTACCTTAGATGGCCATGGAGTATTTATGAGGCACTACCATACATACAATTTTATTAGAATTTGAAGGGAAATTAACCAGATCGCTACAAAATCAAGCTCTTAAAAGGGAAATGACTTTAATTAAATTTCTAATTGTGTTAACTTAATGGTTAATGGTAGGATTCTTGACTTCAAAAGGAATTAAAATCAACACAATGGATATGAAACGCTATGAATAGAGCAATGCACATTCAATAAACCCTTTGAAGACATTGGGTATTAACAAAAGAAACAATAAGTACATAATTTAATAGCAATAATGAGTATATAATTTAATAGCATAAATCTCATTCATAAATAATTTCTAGACCAAAATACTAGGAATGAATTAAAATTTCATGGGAAATTAACCAGCTTCCAACAAAATTCCAACAAAAGACTATGAACGAATAATAATTTGAAGGGAAATTAACCATCTTCCTACGAAATTATAGTGGACCAACAAACCACTATTTGAGAGACTCCACTCCAAAGTTGCACTGAGACCCTGATTTATCTGGAGCGGATCCCATTTTAAGTTTATGATATCCTTCAATGCATTCTCATGGTAAGTATGATTTCAATTTACTCTTATTTGTAGATTTGTTTTCTCAACATTTCATTTCATTTTTGTATTTTATATCTCACATACTTTTCTAAATAGTCTATATCGATTTATACATTAGATGGTAAATTTGGTAATTGGTGGTCACGAGTTCAATCCCCGAAAATCTCACTTGCGAAAAACTTGTGTACATGCTAGCTCCATTAGTAGGTTTAGATTTGATGGGGTCACCAAATGGGTTGTTTACTTTGGGGAATTAGGTTTTTCCAATTGTTCCCGCAAAATTGATCCTTTGAGGCCTCGCTCCAATCTATGATCTAGGTATCATGTGTATATGTTTAGAGAAATTATTTTTTATGGGTTTGGTCCATTTCAAGTAAATTATTTAATTAGGGTTTATGGTATGCATATATAAGGGGACATGTGGAAAAATATACTCCTTAAATTGAGCAATGTAAACAAACACATTATGATCCGAGATGGAACAGGATGGTAGGGAGAACTAATCTACAACATTTATTATATCAATACCATACGGGAAACTTCCTTGTCTTCCAACATTTTCCTCGAAAGTTGTCGTTGCTGCTCTTCGACAATTAGCATGTAAGAATACTTGAGAATATTTAGGTCTTGTTTAACACGAACAAGCTTAAAAATTGAAACTAAACATAGCAATGCAAATAAACACAGAAGTAATACAGGAAAGTACATCTGCTATTGAGTTCAAGTTAAAAAAACAAGAACAAGGACATAATATTACCTCTCAGTCATAGCATGTAATCGTGAGAAGGTGAGGAACAGGTTCTTCTAAGATTCCCTTCATAACTGAATGAGAGTAAGCAAAACTAAAGGCCCAACAAATGTAGGTTGTAGCATCACGTACATGTGACCCCACATTATGTTGACCTCACCGAATGACATAATGTAATGCCTGGCATATAATACTAAATTTATCAAGGCTCTATTTAGAATATATTCCTCCTATCGATTACACTAAGGCTCCAAAGGAAAAACCCAACAAAAATATTCATAAATCTTGGAGAGATTTATTTCAGTTACTAAATAATGGTGAATTTAACCATCTATGATGAATTATGGCTAAAAAACATGAATCTAAGTTGAAATGAATTACTAGGCCAAACTACAAAACTTTGTATGACTCCCATGACTGCAGAAAACATGGCCATGAGATACACTAAAACCAAAATAAGTATAATTATTAAATGAACCAACAAGCATATATATCCAAGTTAGAGAAACAATGGATATTGTTGGTATTTGAAGAAAATAAATCCTTCACTTTGCTCATTCACTAGTTCCCAACAATAAACACAATATTATGTCATATGTTTACCAAACTCTTAGCTTGCATAGAGTGGAAGGAGAAACGAAGAGAGGAAATTGTTTCAGGAAAATAGTTGAGTTTGTGAAGGTTTTGCAATCCGTGGCCTCCTACTTAAATAGTAACAAGCATTGGACCTACCCTCCTATAAAAAGGCAGAGACTAAAAGGAAACAACTTGATGTGTCCTCGTAAAGGTTCAAACGTTGTCGATACAAGCTTGGAGAATGTTGTTGAAAGTCTAATACTATAGATTACCTCATGTGAAATTGGTGGGAACATACAGTATATGCAGGATGATGTTGTTATTTGCAGACTAGTTTTCTAACCTCCAGAATAGGCGCTCAAGAGGCTAGTTAGTTTGAAATAGAAAATCAAAGGATCCATTGAACTACAACTATGGACAAAGGGTTTCTTCACTGCCAATTTTTTAGCACTAAAGATCGAGAGTGGAGTTTTGGAGGGCCTCATTTATATAACTTGTTAGTAGCGTTTTGACCCCATCCAAAGAAGACCTATCTAGTATTCTAGTTTGGATGAGAATTTCCTCTATTCCTATGGTTTTTTGTCCTGAGTAAGTTTCAGAAGGAAGGGGTAACAATCCAAACACTAGTACATATGGCTCAAAAGTTCCACGAAATATTTCCACGAATAAGTTAAAATCAAAATTTCCGTGGATAAACAGATAAAAAATTTCAAAAGAAAATTTTATGGCCCCCAATAATCATCGTTATAGCAATGGAAATAAAGTTTTGTCGCTATAGCGATGAATGTTCAAGGTGATAACGACAAAAACACAATGTACGTCATTATAGCAATGATAAACTTAAAACATGCAACATCAACGGTCATCGTAGTAATGGTCGTAGACTTTTGTTGATTGTTGAAATTTGATCGTTGTGCATTTTCGATGGAACCACCACGATCATTGATATATAAATACATGTTCTTAAGACATATTTCAACAAATTATTTTTAATAGTTGCAACAATTTTTCTGTTGATTGTTTGATGTGTGATTTGAAGAGTTTGGTACTGGTTTAACACATCGATTTTTTTTATCTACTTCAGTTTCCAGGTTAGTATTTTTAAATTATGTCTCCTTTAATGTGTAGGGTCATACATAAAGTGAGTCGACTATTCATTTTTTCCTCGATACTAATTCTTATAAATATTTGTCGCTTAGAATTTGATAGATACATGATCTATTTTTAAATACCATGTAGGGACATTTACTAAATAGATTTTTTACTTTCCATGTCACGTTCTTTAATTTTCTATCACCTTGAATATATATATATATATATACATACTCTATTCAATTTACTTCTATATTGATTGAGTATTTTTGGTAGGCTTATAGGATATTAGGATTTCAAATAAATATACTTGGGAAGAAAATAATAAGAGGTAGAAATGGACAATACATTCCTAATTGTGTCCAACTATGCAATAGGTTTAAATGTTTCAATGAAATCTATATAGGGTTGTTGTGTGAAACCCCTTGCAACTATTCTTGGTTTATATTTTTGCACATTCCCATCAACATCTTGTTTATTTTAATAGATCCATTAATGCTTATTACATCTTTTCCTTCAAGCAAATCTATGAAATCCCATATTTGGTTCTTCTGAATACATCATAGTCTCTTCATCCGCATGCCTTGTGGCTATACATCATTACTCACAGCTTCTTCAAATGTTAGTGGATCATCTATATGAGAAATAAAACAAAAGATGAAAATGAATTTGTTGCATCAACATTATACATCTCACACAAACTCCTTGTTTTTTGTTGTAACAAGTTTGGTAAAGTTGGATTTGAAGATATAAAACTACTTGACTACTAGTTGGATTTTCGTGTACTCTTGGTATGGACAAAAATGTTGAGGATCTCCTTCCTGTGAATGAGGTGTAGCTAGAGATACAACTTGTGGTGATATACTAGAAGTGAATGGGTTTCTATTTGATATATATTTTATGATTGAACCACTTCATCCACCATGTCTTCATGAGGGACAACAACAATAACTTCTACAATTTTCCCTACACATCCATCCCATGCTTCATCCTCCACAAAATTAACATCATGGATGATTAGGATCCTTCTAGTAATAGGATCAAATAACTTATATTCCTTTGTGTCTTCCAAATAACCAAAAAAATTCATTTATGTCCTTTATTGTCTAACATCTTCCTCAACTCCTATAGAATATGTGCATATGCAACACACCCAAATAATATCAAAATATAAACACTGTGTTTCATGCCTGTCCAATCCTCTTGAGAGACTGAGTTCTTCACACACTTTGTTGGGAACCTATTCATGATGTAAACAACAGTTTCCATGACCTCATCCCAATATTCATTAGATAAATGTTTGGCTGCCAACATACTATGATGGCATCTCCATAATGGTTCAATTATTCCTCTCCGCCACACCATTTTGTTGAGGTGTATAGTTAGCTATAATTTTTTTGTCTATGTCATGCTATTTACAAAAATTTAGAAAATATTTTGATATATATTCACCACTTCTATTCATCCTTAAGACCTTGATGTAGTAGCCACTTTGCTTCTCCACAAGTGACTTAAACTACTGAAAATAAGAAACAACATTAAAGTTTGTGTTTCAAGAAATATTTACCCAAGTTTTTGTTGCAAAATCATCAATAAATGTGATAAAATAAGTGTAGCCTTCTATAGGTGGTGTTTGCATTGGCCCACAAATATCTGGATGCAAAATATCAAGTGGTTCTCTTGCTTTATTTGATTTTCCAACTAGAAATGTCTCTCTATGTTGTTGCCAAAAATACAACCTTCAGAAACTCTTTGAATTTTTCAATTAATGGAAAACCTTTCACCATGTTCTTCATATTAAGTAGCTCCAGTCTTCCGAAGTTCAAATGCTCAAATCTAAAGTGCAACAACCAAGACCCGTTCTTTACCAATAATTGAAATGATATTTGAATTTCTACACCATCGTCTTTTCCTTCTTTGAAACGGAAATTTCTTTCTTTAGAATTTGTTTCAGAGGTTATTTTGGAGATAAGCTTACCTTCTCCAGGCATGGGATGAACTATTTCACAACGATGTATGGTTGTTGATCCTATATTTTCTTCCTTAAAAGGAGATCTGGAATGTGCATTATTTGTTTCATTTGCATCTTCACTTGTTTTTCCTTTCATATATGAATCTTGTTCTTAAGGGAAACATGCGATTGCTTGTCATCTGCGCTTTGGAAATTAACTGATTTCTTGGAAATCTATCCAAAATCAGACATTGATTGTTTTCCATATACACTTTGTATCCCTTTTTCACCAACTGACCAATACTCAATAAATTATGTTTTAGTCCTTCAACATAATATACATCCGGCATGACTTTTCGCTCCTTTTTTTTGTTAGAATATCAATCATGACTTTACCCAAAAAAATGGTCTTGATGTCATTTCCAAATGTAACATCAATTTGAAATTCTTCATCCAAAAAAGAAAATAGATTTCCATTACCTTTCACGTGATTACTATAGTCGGATTCTAAATACCATACATCACATGAGCTTTCTTGGACAACATTACACTCAACTGGTCAGTTTGTAGGAATTGATTCACCAATCCAAGTGCATATAATAAACATAGTGTAATGTTTGTGGAAGTTTTACTTGACTGATTTTAACCTTACTTCTGTTGGCCATGTTGTTTTTTCTTGCATTCATATGCATAATGCCCAAACTTCTTACAATAGTGGAATCACTAGTGCAAATGAGAGATAAGTGACCATGCGACCAAAACATTTGGTCACCACAATTTTTTCAAGGGATAAATGAGAAAAATTGAGAAATTTTAACTTGGATAACTAAAAATGACCAAGATAAATGACCAATTTGGTCACAAGATAAGAATTAAACTAAAAATGACCACATAACAATTGGTCATTTATTTGGTCATTTTTAGTTGTGTCACTCTCACAATGGAAAATTACAATTTTGAAAATGAATTTATACAATTTACTAAATTCTAACACTATAGATGGATCCATTTGAATCTATATGAATCCATCTGCAGTGTCAGGATTTAGTAAATTGTAGACCCCATCATGTGTCACAACTCATGACACAGCAATAATGCATGAAGCATATTTGCACCACTTATACCTTTGACAGATCCAACAAGTTGCATCATGTGCATCATCATAGTGTGGTTGAGTCATGTCGTGGATATTTGTCGGCTTTCCCTCTCGGCATTGTCACTCCATGAACTTGGTGTCATTGTGTTCGTCTCATCATAGTGGTTGCATTCATATTTTGTTTGAACAAAACTATTGTCATTTTACCCTCTTGTCAATCTATTAAAGTTTCAGCAAGTTCATGTATTTCGCCTCATGTTAGCTAAAAAATTTCAATTTCACAACCTCCATTAATTCTCCATATGCATCCATTCATCATGGTTATAAATTCCATTTCATGCCCCTCCCCTACAAAAAATCACCAATATCCATCATGTAACAACACGTCGGTTAAGTAATCCTCCTCAAAAATGGAGAATGATTAATGACTAATCGACATTCGTGAGTGCCATTTCAAGGAATTTAAACTTAGCCTTAAATGGCCATGGAGAGTTGATGAGGCACTACCATACATAAAATTTTATTAGAATTTGAAGGGAAATTACCTGGATCGCTACAAATTCAAGCTCTTAAAAGGGAAATGACTTTAATTAAATTTCTAATTGTGTTAACTTAATGGTTAATGGTGGGATTCTTGACTTCAATAGGCATTAAAATCAACACAATGGTATGAAACCCTATAAATAGAGAAATGCACATTCAATAAACCCTTTGAAGATGTTGGGTATTAACAAAAGAAACAATAAGTGCATAACTTAATAGAAACAATAAGTATATAATTTAATAGCATACATCTCATTCATAAATCACTTCTACACCAAAAGACTAGGAATGAATTAAAATTGAAGAGAAATTATCCAGCTTCCAACGAAATTCCAAAAAAATACTAGGAACGAATTAGAATTTGAAGGGAAATTAACCAACTTCCTACGAAATTCTAGTGGACCAACAAACCACTATTTGAGAGACTCCACTCCAAAGTTGCACTAAGACCCTGATTTATCTGGAGCGGATCCCATTTTAATTTTATGATATCCTTCAACGCATTCTGATGGTGAGTATGATTTCAATTTACTCTTATTTGTAGATTTGTTTTCTCAACATTTCATTTCATTTTTGTATTTATATCTCAAGTACTTTGCTAAATAGTATGTATCGATTTACACTTTAGATGGTAGATTTGGTCATTGGTGGTCACGAGTTCAATCCCCAGAAATCTCACTTGCAAAAAACTTGTGTACATGCTAGCTCCATTAGTAGGTTTAGATTTGATGGGGTCACCAAATGGGTTTCTTACTTTGGGGAATTAGGTTCTTCCATTTGTTCCTGTAAAATTAATCCTTTGATCCCTCGCTCCAATCTATATCTAGGTCTCATGTGTATCTGTTTAGAGGAATTATTTTTGATGGGTTTGGTCCATTTTAGGTAAATTCTTTAATTAGGGTTTATGGTATGCATATATAAGTGGAGATATGGAAAAATATACTCCTTAAATTGAGCAATGTAAACAAACACATTCTGATGTGAGTTGGAACAGGATGGTAGGGAGAAGCAATCTACGACATTTATTATATCAATATGATGTGGGAAACTTCCTTGTCTTCCAACATTTTTCTCGGAAGTTGTCGTTGCTGCTCTTCGACAATTAACCTATAAGAAGACCTGAGAATATTTAGGTCTTGTTTAACACGAACAATCTTAAAAATTGAAATTAAACATAGCAATGCAAATAAACACAGAAGTAATACCAAAAAATACATCTGCTATTGAATTCAAGTTAAAAAAAACAAGAACAAGGACATAATATTACCTCTCAGTCATAGCATGTAATCGTGAGAAGGTGAGGAACATGTTCTTCTAAGATTCCCTTCATAACTGAATGAGAGTAAGCACAACTAAAGTCCCAACAAATGTAGTTTGTATCATCATGTACATGTGACCCCACATTATGTGGACCTCACCGAATGACATAATGTAATGCTTGGAATATAATACTAAATTTATCACGGCTCTATTTAGAGGATATTCCTCCTATATTGATTACACTAAGGCACCAAAGGCAAAACCCCAAAAAAAATTCATAAATCTTGGAGATTTAATTCAGTTACTAAATAATGGTGAATTCAACCAGCTATGATGAATTATGGCTAAAAAACATGAATCTAAGTTGAAATGAATTACTAGGCCAAACTACAAAACTTTGTATGCTTCCCATGACTGCAGAAAACATAGCCATGCGATACACTGAAACCAAAATAAGTATAATTATTAAATGAACCAACAAGCATATATATCCAAGCTAGAGAAACAATGGATATTGTTGGTATTTGAAGACATTAAATCCTTCCCTTTGCTCATTCACTAGTTCCCAACAATAAAAACAATATTATGTCATATGTTTACCAAAATCTTAGCTTGCAAAGAGTGAAAGGAGAAACAAAGAGAGGAAATTGTTTCAGGAAAATAGTTGAGTTTGTGAAGGTTTTTCAATTCATGGCCTCCTACTTAAATAGTAACAATCATTGGAACTACCCTCCTATAAAAAGACAAAGACTAAAAGGAAACATCTTGATGTGTCCTCATCAAGGTTCAAGCATTGTCGATACATGCTTGGAGAATGTTGTTGAAAGTCTAAGACTATAGATTACCTCATTCGAAATTGGTGGGAACATACAATATATGCAGGATGATGTTGTTATTTGCACACTCGGTTTCTAACCTCCAGAATATGTGCTCAAGAGGCTAGTTAATTTGAAATAGAAAATCAAAGGATCCATTGAACTACAACTATGGACACAGGGTTTCTTCATTGCCATTTATTTAGCACTGAAGATCGAGAGTGGATTTTTGGAGGGCCTCATTTTTATAACTTATTATTAGCGTTTTGACCCATCCAAAGAAGACCTATCTAAAATTCTAGTTTGGATGAGACTTTCCTCTATTCCTCTGGTTTTTTGTCCTGAGTAAGTTTCAGAAGGAAGGGGTAACACTCCAAACACTAGTACATATGGCTCAAAATTTCCACGAAATATTTCCACGAATAAGTTAAAATCAAAATTTCCGTGGATAAATAGATAAAAAATTTCAAAAGAAAATGTTATGGCCCCCGATAATCGTCATTATAGCGATGGAAATAATGTTTTGTTGCTATATCGACGAATGTTCAAGGCGATAATGACAAAAACACAATGTTCATCATTATAGCAACAATAAACTTAAAACGTGCAACATCAACGGTCATTGTAGTAATGGTAGTTGACTTTTGTTATTTTTGAAATTTGATCGTTGTGCATTTTCGATGGAACCACCACAATCATTGATATATAAATACATGTTCTTAAGACATATTTCAACAAATTATTTGTAATAGTTGCAACAATTTTTCTGTTGATTGTTTGAAGTGTGATTTGAAGAGTTTGGTACTGGTTTAACACATCGTATTTTTTTATCTCCTTCGGTTTCCAGGTTAGTATTTTTAAATTATGTCTCCTTTAATGTGTAGGGTCATACATAAAGTGAGTCGACTATTCATTTTGTCCTCGATACTAATGCTTATAAAAATTTGTCGCTTAGAATTTGATAGATACATG
>LPNX010257540.1:199336-214710 GCA_001517045.1 Pseudotsuga menziesii | reverse complement strand
TCTGAAAAAATCGTAATTTTATTTCATAGTGAACAAAATTACATTCGCATATGTATAAAAAAGGTATATGAGTACCCCATACATTGTCGATAGAAAAACAAAATTTGTTCCATAGTACATCAAGTAAGTTTTTACAAACTTTAACAAAATATGTTTCCAAAAAGTATGAACATATATCATGCATCAAAATATAAATGAAACCAAGAACTGTCCTTACAACCCGTAAGCATGGCAGACTTTATAAAAAAAACACACTTCATAAAGTATGTACATGTATCCTATATCAAAATATAGATATCCCCAAGTAGTGCTGTCAATCCCTGCCCAAAATAGTGTTGCCATTCCTTGTCCAAAATATCAAGTGCTTGATCCTCAATGAAGGGTCTATGAAAATAGCTATATCTTCCTTCTATATCTTGTTCTATGCTCTTCCAACATCCAAACGGGAGTTGTGTGGCTTCTTTGGAAAGTCGATCAACCACCCCATTATGTTCCCTGTACACATGTGTAAAAGATATATCATTAAAATTTTGAAGTAGAAGAAACACTTCCTCTAGGATAGGAAGAAGCATGAACACGTCACATCTTGAGGAATCCCTATCCCAATCAAGTACAATCATGGAATCACCAAAAACTTGTAAATTGTGATAATGTTGTTCCAGAGTAAATAAGAGTAGAAGTTTCAATTCAGCAAAATTACTTGATCCTCTCCCCAAGATAGACGATAAATGGAAGTAATGTGAATTGGAGAGATATAAACAGCCCCCTCCCCCAGAGCTAAGCTATTGATCCTAAGAGGAGCCATAAAAAAAACCCCAAGGTCTAGAAAGGTCAATCACCTCCACCTGAACAATTCACAAAGTGTGCAATATCTTCTGTGGAAAAATTTGAAAGACAACCAAAATATCTGAAATAATCACCTCCAAGGGAAAACAGATTCCTTGAAAAATGGATTTGTTCGTGGCCAACCAAATGCCCCATGATATAATGTGGGGGAGTTCCTTAAAGGGTAAATGTTCAGTCTCAGTGAACCAAGAACGAAAAGACTCCATAGAAATTTTCCCACCCCACAAAATCCTAGCATTGAGTGCTAACCCAATCCCTTGCCAAATTTGTTGTGTAAAATTACAATGCAGAAAAAGATGATCTAGGGATTCCAAAGAGTTGAAGCAGAGTGCTCACCTACCCGGACCCTGAAAGCAACGTCTTTGTAATACATCCCAAGTAGGTGCTATATTCTCCAGGATAGTCCAAACAATAAACTTGGTTTTTACAGTACACTGCAACTTCCAAATTTTCTTCCACCACCATAAAACAGGCCAATTATGTACCTCAATTTTCAACTGTATATACCCATTTATGAATAGAGCTGGAAACCTGTGGAAATTTTTTAAGAAAGCCAACGTTCTGGACTATGTGAAAGTGAGTCCATCCTCAGGGAATGTGATATCAATGCATGTGATTGGGATTATATGCTTCAGAGAATATTTCCCTAATGTATGATGTGCCCAAATCAGTGAATCTGCCCAAGCAGATAATCTAGTGTGAGTGGACCTAAGTAAAGTTAAATAGTCTGCCCACTCCCTAGAAAGATCCAGAGATATTCCCAAATCAGTACCATAAACCCATCCATGATGCCACATAGTTGATTGATCAGGTGCATCCAATTGAGATAGATAGTTTATCCCATGAACAGCCAAGAAAGTCCTTAAAGCAACAAAAATAATGTGAGCACCATCAAAACCCACCCAAGGGTCTAATCCAATCCGAACCAAACTGCCATCACCCACCCTCCAAATCAGACCAGGACCAATGAGTCCAAAAGACTGAATAATAGCCTTCCAAATAACAGAGCATCCCCGACTCTATTTATCCTCCATCTTGGTCCAATCCAGTATTGTGAGAGGAGTTATGTACTTATGTTGTATCACCCGAGACCATAAACTTTCTGTGTGAATTAGTCTCCAAGTGACTTTTTCCGCCAAATATTTAGCAAAAAGAAATATATTTTTTAAACCCCATCCCCCTCAAGCCTTGGGAATATCTAACCTCTCCTAGCAAACCCAGGTCATAACCTCATGATCCAAATTTCCCCGTCACATGTATGCAAAACATGCCTTACGAATTCGTTCCAAAATACCCAATCGTATCCAAGCCTCCTTCAATTTACTTCTATGATTGATTGAGTTTTTTTTGTTCTTATAGGATATTAGAATTTTAAATAAATATACTTGGGAAGAAAATAATAAGAGGTATGCTGAGTTTAGGGCAGATTGGAGGCGAAGGGTGATGGAAAGTGCTATTTCCCTTGCAATGATTGTAGGGGTTTGCGAACAAGAAGGATTTTAAGAACAATAGCTAAAAAAACATTGTAAGGAGAAGGGGCATGCTGAAGGGGGGTATGAATTTCATTACTTGGTAAGACGTTATTCATTAGATAATGTACTTTTAAAAGTATTGATCGTGTATTCACAAAATGTTTTAGCATTTCAAATATATGTGTTGTATATTATACAATAATATTATTACATTGTCAGTGTAAGTATAAAGACAATGCCACCTCATCCAAAAGCAATCCTCCACTATAATCGTCACTCTCGATGCTGAGTTATTGAATCGAACAATTGGCACCGGTCTTGGGTAGGAGGAGCTCCAAGAACCAAACCAGGGGAAGGGTGAGAAATTGAATTGGCGGTGGCCAGTAGGCCACGACTGTAAGATCTGAGATGGAAGTCTTCTGGTTTGGTTTGGTTTGATTGGAAAATAAAACAGAAAGAGGAGCCTCCAAGCCGAGCGGCCAAGCAGAACAGCTCTGCGCCGAGCTGAGCCGAGCTGAGCCGAGGAGAGATTCAATTGGGAAAAGGCAAAGGTTTAATTTGGAGGGCAGATCGATCGAGGCCAATCAACAGGGAAGAGATCAAGATCAAGATGATCAAAATCAAGCGCCCTTGAGCATTGGCGGTCTCGTTTTCATGATAACGTTGTATCTCGTTCAGGATTCTTGCTAAATATTCACAAACAGGCGTAGCCCTGGTGCATATATTTGAGTTGGGTTTGCGAGATATTATTGTCTATGGAGATCGAAGTACTTCATGACAACGTTTGATCTTTCAAGATCAATGGGCTTCGGCTCCAAGATCCGGGGTGGAGGGCTTTTAACGAAGGCGGTTGGATATACTCTTGCATGGCGACCCGTTTTGTGGTCCTTAGGGATATCTGCGGTGGCAACGGCGTTTTCAGAGGCGGTGGCCTTTGCTATCGGCAGTATGTCTGATGATTTGTGTGGTAGCGGGTTTCCTGGTGGTGCTCGTGAGATTTTGGTCAATTTTTTATGACAGCATTCTTGCTGATGATATATGGACCTGTGAATGAACATGGATTTCATGCTTTTTTTAGGCAGTTTTCTGTATGTAATGCCAACTTATAGTTGGTTCAGATTTTGGATATTAAAGGTATATTGTGCTCTTTCTTGAGGCAATTATCTGTCTGTAATGTCAACTTTTTAGTTGGGTTTTTTTTGTATAATGGACTTTTAGGGCCATCTGCTAAATGTGAATAAAATATTTACGAATTTTTTCTTTGGAAAAAAATAAAGACAATGCCCCCTAAATGTCCACCGCTAGAGAGCTATTTTCCATGTTGAATCTTTTTAGGACATCATTTGCATATTTAGATTTAGAAATAAATACACCAGCTTTGAATTGATGTACTTCAATGCCTAAAAGCATATCATAAGCCCAAAATCAGTCATTTCAAATTCTTTTTTCTTGGTAGATTTGAAAACAACTATGCTAAAATCACTGATAAATATTTGATCATCCACATACAAGAAAACAATTACAATGTTACCTTGTTTTTTAGCTTTGATGTACAATGTTGGATTGCAATCACTCCCTTGGAAACCATTCTAAAGGGGATGGGAGACAATGTGGTTGTACCAAGATCTAGGAGCTTCCTTTAACCCATAAAGTGTCTTCTTCAACCTATATATCTTTTCTTCATGACACTGTATCTCATAGCCTTGTGCCTATTCCACATACACCCCTCTAGATATCCATTTAGAAATGACAAATTCACATCCATTTTGTATATTGGCCACTTGTTGTGGATAGATATAGCCAATATAGTCCTAATTGTGTTCAACTATGCAATAGGTGTAAATGTTTCAATGGAACCTTTACAGGGTTGTTGTGTGAAACCACTTGCAACTAGTATTGGTTTATGTTTTTTCACATTCCCATCAACATCTTGTTTAGTTCTATAAATTCATTTAACACTTATTACATCTTTTCCTTCAAGCAAATATATAAACTCCCATATTTGGTTCTTCTGAACACATCATAGTCTCTTCATCTGCATGGCTTGTGCCCATACATCATCACTCATAGCTTCTTCAAATGTTAGTGGATCATCTATATGAGAAAATAAAGAAAAAGATGAAAATGAAATTGTTGCATCAATATTATACAGCTCACACAAACTCCTTTTTTGTGGTAGCAAGTTTGGTCAAGTTGGATTTGAAGATATAGAACTACTTGGAATACTAGTTGGATTTTGTTGTACTCTTGGTGTGGACAGAAATGTTGAGGATATCCTTCATGTGAATGAGGTGTAGCTTGAGATACAACTTGTGGTGCTATCCCAGAAGTGGAAGGGATTTCTATTTGATCTGCATTTGATGATTGAACCACTTCATCCACCATGTTATCATGAGGGACAACAACAATAACTTCTACAATTTTCTATACACATCCATTCCATGCTTCATCCTCCACAAACTAAACATCATGGTTGATTAGAACCCTTCTAGTGATAGGATCAAATAACTTATATTCCTTTGTGTCTTCCAAATAACCAACAAGTATGCATGTATGTCCTTTATTATCTAACATCTTCCTCAACTCATCTTGAATATGTGCATATGTAACACACCCAAATACTCTCAAATGATAAATACTATATTTCATACCTATCCAAGCCTCGTGAGAGCCTTTGTTCTTCACACACTTTGTTGGGAAACTATTCAAGATGTAAACAACAGTTTCCACTACCTCATACCAATATTCATTAGATAAATGTTTAGTTTCCAACATACTACGATCCATCTGCATAATGATTCGGTTCTTCCTCTTCGCCACACCATTTTGTCGAGGTGTATAGTGAGTTGTAAATTGTTTGTGTATGCCATGCGATTTACAAAAATTTAGAAAATATTTTGATATATATTCACCGCTTCTATTCATCCTTAAGACCTTGATGTAGTAGCCACTTTGCTTCTCCACAAGTGCCTTAAAATACTGAAAATAAGAAACTGCATCATATTTGTGTTTCAAGGGGATCCTCACACTTTGTTACCATTACAATTTATTTGAGAAATGAATAATGAAAGAAAGAAATTTTATTGATGTCCATAAATGATCATAATACAATGGGACTGTAAAAACAGAACTATCACAATTAGTCAAAACTGAGCACATAATGGATGAAAGAGAAGCAAGCATGCTCTACATCCTTGGTGAGGGTGGGGGTGATCCATCAATTCTTCATGTATTTATGTTTGTAGTGTGTAACCACATTCTGAATTTAGATGTTGTATTCTGTGCATTGAGTATGGACACTAGTCATGTATTTATGTTTGGGTGTGTAACCACATCTTGAATTTAGATGGTGTATTACGTGAATTGAATATTGACACTAGTCTAACCAGTATAAACTTGGTTTTGATATGCACTTTAAAGTTGCAAAGAACATTGATACAAAACTTCTTAGTTTAGATGGTTTAGGTATCAAATATTAAAATGTTAGCTTTATAATAATGAACTTCTTAACTTTGGGTTAGATGAATTTGACCTAATCTAGATGAATTTCGGTTAGTATATACATCCTATACAACTTCCATACAGTTGGAATTATTGAATAGGATTGACACTTTCTTGGAAAAAAGTATTTTATTCATTAAGAATAAAATATACAATCTTCATGTGCTCAGAGCATGCTAAAAAAACGATAAAACTTCTCAGAAAGTTCAGTCCAATCCTATAGTGCTTCATTATTCTATAGATAGACCTACTTCCATATGGATTGAAATTTAGCATTATATATATAGGCCTACTTGCATATAGACTGAAATGTAGCATTATAAAAACAGTATTGACCAAAAACTGATTTTTAACCCACTTCTACATACTTTAGAAATATCTGAGCACAGACTACCTATAAGAAGTAGCTCGAACATTCTAGAATTATTCATGTATAAACGAAGTAATAGACCCTCCAAATTATGTTCCACGGAGACATGTGAAAATATCATATGTTGGAACTGACTTGAAATCTGCTTCAACAGAGCTGCAAGAGGTAGAAAATTGTTTTAAATTTGTATTTGGTTTCTCATTCAATTGATAGCAAGCAATGAATGCCCACGATTTGAAAGGAGCTTAATCTCCTATCTAGTGATATGCAATCTCTTGCAATACCAACTTGTCTGGGATAAATTCAGGAATACTTGTGGGATCTTTGTAGCTTCAATTATTATTATGTAGGTTCTATTTTTAGTTACATAACAATCACCTGTGGTATTGATTTCTTGTAGATCCCTCTCTCTAACATACCCTATCTAGGTATATAGAAAAATATCTTATGCATGGGTGTCATGAAGTGTTCACAAGCCTTGGGGTAATGGATTATGTATCTATGTACCCATAACATCTGGTTGTGAACCTGTACAAGGAGTCACTTAGCTACCACCTCCATCCCATTTATGGAAAACAGTTAGAAGCACATATTATTCAACCAAGTATGATGACATGAAGAATGATGGTGGAATCTATGTAGTTTCATGTTTGTATCTATAAATAGCATGGGCGAGGGATATTGCTAAAAATATTGAGGCTCGGTTAAAGAATAAAATTTCTTGTGTCACTTCAACATGATAGATTATAAGGACCCATACTTCTTTGAACTAAGAAACAACTTCCTCTCCATAGATTTTGTTGATTGATGTTGATGTGATTCTACAGGGAGTTCTTAGATACTTGGTGGGATATGTTGATGTCTTTCTTGTCCTAAATGATTTCTTATTTATTCATTATTTTTTCATTGACTCGTGGTAGTTGATGTTGAATTGAAAAACCATTCTTTGGTAGGTCTACTTGGTGAGTGGTAAACTTGTATATCACCTCTAAATTTGATGGTTGGAAAAAATCAGTTTCCTTTTCCTCAATATCTTTAACCAGTTTATTCTCAATGTCTATCTAACCTATTACCCAAGGTACCACCTCTACACAAGATTTTAATCTTTCCACTACCTTGTACATTATTCCTTTGTTAAATTTTTCCCTTTATTTTGAACAAGTTGTGCATAAATGCAATATTTTTCTATTTTTGATGCTGGTGAAGACAAAAACACCATCGATATCCTTCAATGGGAATGCCAAGGAATGGTGGAACAACATGCACACAATCTATAAGTTGTTACCCTTCCAGTAAGATCACTCTGGACTGAAAGTATCCTTAGTAATAATATCTGGCCCTATTAACAATAAACATAACACCTTCATGTGAAATATATATAATCCATGATCTAATACACTGCAAGTATGGGTAACACCAACATGTTAGGTCTTAGGAAGTGTGACCGATTCTTCTCCCACAATCCTCAACAAATGGTTCAATATGAGAAGAAGGTTTTGAAGGCTAAGAGTATAATTTTAGAATCCATAAAAAACCATTTAAATCCTCACATAAAAAACCATTTCAATCCTCACATACTACATAAAGTAGCTGAGTTGTTTAAGGAATTTACTTCTCATTAGAAAATTGTCAACATTTCTATGAATATGCTTTTGATGAAAAAGCTTTCAAAAACACTCATGAGTGATTAGTTACCATGACGAGTTACCTCTCAAATAGCATGGATCTTAGACGTCGGTTACTTTGGTTCCATCAATATCTCATATCGTGGAAATAACATGGGTTAGCTCAATATATCGTATTGAAAAACTATCGGGGAAATAAATATAATATCTTGTTCTGTGTCAACTTAGGGAAACTAAATCATCAATATCGATCTGTGTCTTGATCGATTCAATGGGTGCAATAAGTATTTGTAAAGGCCTTATTGTTGTTCAAAAAATGCCTTCAAAACTGTTCCCAAATGTAGTTCAGAAGAGCTGAAAGTTTCCTCCAAATATATTGTGGATGATCCACAAAATGTGTGCCATGGTCTGTTGAAAATGGTCTCCAAATAGGATATAAATGTGAGTTTAGTTTTATGCTGAAAATACAGTACTGAGTGTCCATTGAAAATTTGGTAATGCATTGAAAATACTTCACTGATACATGATTATGAAAAGGAGAAATATTATGCCAATGGATATTCATGATCAAGACTCATGCCCTGGGATTAGATAAGATCACCCATGCACCACCCATGTTGGTTGATCCCTTTTTGAAATGTGAAGGAAAATCCTATTACATATCATGTATATATTATTTCTTTGAAAGCAGGCTTAGCTCTACATGTTATCATTGTAGATAGATTTTAACAGATGAAGATATTTAAAACTATATGTTGAAAATATGCTTGGTGTTAATCCTGCACAGGGCACTGATCACAACCAAAGGATTGCATGATTTTTTCAGATTTCAAGCATTATCTTCTAGCCTACTTTTATTAAGGATTTTCTGCCAATGTCATACGAAAGAGGCACGTAGGTTGGAACCCTATGTGCTCCTCTCTTTTCATAGTGAGTGTCTCTCTTGTTGTTTAAAAAAAAACCCATTACTTTCAAAATAATCTTTCAGCAGAATTTCCCTCAAGGTGCAGGCTAGTAGAGGGTTGGTAAGAGGAAAGACATTGGTAGAGGAAACTTGGGTTCAAATCCCATAGTCTCTCCTTTTCCTCCCCTTTGGCTTGTATGCATATTTAATAACTCGTAACCATTGTTTCTAATAATCTTCAATCAACAAAGTAAAGGTGATATTCACTAGCAAAGACGATCAAAAGATCTTGAACTGGGAGTTTAAGGTTCAAATCCTCTCGTCTCTTCCATCATTCATTGAATTAAAAGGTAAAACAATATTTTTATTCGATTTCACTAACAGGCCATCTCTCTAAGATTCCCACAGGGTTAGAGCCATTGGTAATGAGTAATTGAGATGAGAAGTTGTAAATGGAAGGTCACAAATTCAAATCCCACGTGGGTACTTAAAAGGAAAAGGACTATGTAATTTTCTGATATATAGCCTCCCTCTAATGCTCATGTCTCTTTATATTTTTCAAACATAGGTGAAAGGATCCAATCTCTAAACTAGGTCATGCAACAAATAAATTGAAACACAAGATGTTAATAGATTGTACTTGGTTGCCAAAGGGTCTTTTTTTTATTAGAAAGTTGTAGGAGCATCAATTAGGGGATGAAAGAAATTTGACTTTTGGTCCATGCACCTATGGGAATATTCACCAATTCACATTTTTGTATGAAATAACTATCAACATGTGATTTTATCCTACAACTACAGAGTATAAATGGCTTAAAAATTCATCTGAAACTGTACTTCTCCTAGATGAGAATATATATTTTGTCCAAATAAAATTTGCACATAAAAAGTAAGGTAAATGAAGCTTGTTCTAGAGTGCATCCCCTTAGAGCATGTTTATTGAAGAACTTATGTAAAAATGAAAATAATGGAATATTGTCACCATCATGGATTAAAATTATCCTAAGTCGGCATGGCTTCTATTTCCAAGAGTTCTTAGTTTCATAGTTTGCTATATCAGTTATTACATATAGGAATCTATAGAGTGGTAATTGTTCAAACTAGAAGTTGGCATTAATCTAAGCAGGTATTCACATTCCTTCAAAACTCCTATAATCATTAAAGAGAATGCACGTGTGCAAATTTCATGAAAACTCTTCTTTATTCACGTGGGAAAACTTCGTAATTGGTTTGGCCAAGTAGAAGAAGAAATGCCAATATTCAATTTTCAAGATATAGATCTACCAAAATAACACAAATAGATTGATTTGAAAACTAATAAATCTTCTATCCTGTATACCTAGGCATTTTAGGAGAACCATCCCATATGTGGAAACTTGGAGACATGCATTACATTGGAAAACAAAAAAATAGGGGTCTTTTTGTAATGTTTTAGATGCCTTGATTGTGCTAGCCACATACCTCTTGTCACATTCTTTACATTTTTTTATAAATACAAATAAAAATGTCGCGTATTCAACGCTTCTCCAACATTCAAGTAATGTTGGTACCATAGTTGTTTTTTCGGTAGCATAAATTGCAGACGCCTCGTTTCAGACGTTCAGCCAGCGTGACATCCACTCCACAAATGACTGTTCTTGGATGTAATGCTGACATCAAATTTCATGGATGTAATCTAGGAACATGCAAAAAATAACAATCATTACTATTCCCCCCAACATACATCGAATTCGCCTTAATTGCAGTAGTGAATCAATGGTTAGTTCAAGATGGATATTTAAGATCAAGCATGATGTAGATGGCAGTATGGAGAAATACAAAGTGAGTTTCGTGGCTAGAGGGTTCTCCCAGAAGGAGAGAGTGGACTATGAGGAGACATTTTATCATGTACCCCAATATACTTCTATTGGGGTTGTTATATCTATTGCTTCAAATATATGGTGGAGGATACATCAAATGTATGTGAAGACCGCCTTCCTCAACATAGTAAATGAGGAAGATGTGTATATTGAGCAGCCTCATGACTTTGAGGTACATCGGAGAGATTCTCATGTTTGCAAGTTGAAGAAATCATTATACAGACTCAAGAAGACACCAAGGACATGGTACTCGAGGATTGATGGGTATATGTGGGCTTCATCAAGAGAGAGGCATATCCCAACTTGTATTTTACACTTGTTGGCAATGATCCACTCATCTTGGTATTTTATGTGGATGACATGTTTCTTACAGGGTTATAGAATCCCATTGAGATGTGCAAGCGTAATCTAGCTTTGGAGTTCGATATGAAGGACATCGGCATGATGCACTACTTTTTGGGTCTGGAAGTGTGGCAACATATAGGTGAGGTTTTACTGCGATGGGGAAAATATGCAATTGATATTTTGAGGAGATTTAGGGTGTAATATTAAAATCCTATGGCTACACCTATAATCACCAATCTAAAGAATCTTGATGCTTCTAAGTCAGAGTTGGCGGATCTTACATTGTACAAGCAATTGATTAGTTCGTCGATGTATCTAGTCAACACTAGGCCATATATATGCTTTTTTGTGAACACCCTGAGCCATTTTATGGTGGAGGTTAGGAGGATTTGTTGGGTTACAATGAAGCATGTGCTAAAGTTTCTACAAGGTAGAGTGGAGTACGAATTGAGGTATGTCAAGAGTGGAGTGCAGTTACAATGCTATACAGACTCAGACTTGTTACAAATAGTACCAAGGTCAAGTGTTTTCCACTTCATGTGCCTAGGAGTGGAAAAGTGTCCAAGAAATCCCTAATGATTTTATTAAGTGATGTTAGCTTTAGGATATGTGAAGCTTCTTTATAGAGTGAAATTATTTTTTTAATTTAAAAGTGACTTTATGAGAAATAAAGTGAGATTTTAATTAAAAAGGCTCATTACATATTTAAATGAAAAGTGTACATTAATATTCATTTAATGAGAGTTTATGAACCATTTATCTCATCCTTAGAACTTAATGGTTTAAGATCTAATCTTGACCATTAAATCTTAAAGTTGGTTATCATGAACAAAAAGGGGAAAGTTACGGAAAGAGGCATTCATTCGCTCATTTCACCAAAAGATATTTTTGGAGAGAAGAGAAGAAAACTTTACCTAAAGAAAATAAGAGTTTTTGAGCAAAGAGAGACAAGTTAAAAAAATTCCCAACCGTACAACAACAAATGTTTGCACAAATCCCAAGGTTGTACGGGAAGAACTAGGGCATGCGATTTGAGACTATGTGGCACAAATATCAAGAGGATTGGCATAGGTTTCGAGGAGGTATACTACAAGAAATTATTGTACTATGTACAACATGAGTTTTGTTGTTGACAAGGTGTGATTTTCGAGGCAGACTGGGTGAGATCTAAGAGAGGCATTCTTTGCATGATTTCTAGACAAACTACGCACAAAATTCAAAGGAATGTTGATTTTGAGAAGCAGTTTTAATAACCCGAGTGTGGCACAAATTTTGAGGAAATAAATGCACATAAATAAATGCCTCTACAACACTAATTTCAAGGCATTGGTTGGTATTCAAAACTTGAGGTAAGTTTGTCTTGTTGTGTTGAAATATTGTAACTTCGAAGAATATTCTATATGTATCTTTTGTGGTCCCCGATGGTCCTATCGGGAGAACCACTTGTATTATCTTGTACCCCTATGCTTCTAATTGGAATAACTAATAAGAGTCATGAGGTTATCCCCTCTAATTGTAAAGGTGGGTCATTAGCACCCCAGTGTGGTTACTTGAGCCTACATGTGTAACTCGAGCCTACATGATTAACTCGAGCCTACATGTCGGATGAGTTAATTGAAGTGAATGGATGAATATAAATAGAGGTGTAGCTCTCCTCATTTGGAACACACACTCTCACTTGTGTAGCACATTAGTGGAGAAGAGAAGTAGTTGGAGAAGGAGGAGGATCAGGCTTTTATCTCCTTGCTGGTTTTATCTTTTATCTTTTTGGGGCATCTATATTGAGGAAGCTTTTGCTGGGTTTTTCCCTTTAGGGTTTTCCCAGGATAAATATTTGTGTTCCTTCTGTATGGTTGTGCTTGTCTATCTTTCAGTGATCCTGTTTATATGCTTTTGTTATGAAAAATGAAATGAAATACTGATGTCTTAGCTAAGCATATGAAAATTTAACATAGTATCAGAGCCACCCTGAAAAGAAGACATTGTGCAGCTACAGAATCTATGGATTCTTACTTTTTGGTTCTCTCTCCACAATCGATCAGCAAAAGAAGGCTAGGTTGACTCTCCATTTAAGGGCGCATCTTTCTGTCGAAGCGGAATTCGATTTCGAGCATTTTCAGTTTTCCATGTGGGAAATTAGGGCTTCTTGCAGAAGAAGAATTTTTGAGTGAGCCCAGCATAGGATTACTCTCCTCATCAAAATCGATGTTTAGAGACCTGGATCAAGATTTTTGGTTGGGTGAAACTCTGGGAAAGTCAAACCCTAGTTTGACCCGGAGTTAGAAAAACCCTAAATACTAAAACTGCTAAGTTTTGGTATATTCGCTATATCCCAATATTTGCGAAGGTTCAAGAGCTGAAAATTGCAAAGACCGAAGATAAAATCCTGATGAACATTGTGTCCAAAATTCAGCCTCAGATTCGCTATATTCTAGGAGATATGATCCCTCCAAGTTAGGGTTCCAGCCTCTTCCAAAATTCATCCCTAAACATGACACCTAGGGAAAATTGCTATAGCTTGGGCTACAGAGGTCCAAATGGAATTCCTGAAGATGTTCCAGAATGAGAATAGACTATACTTTCTGTGGTCTGAATCAAAACCTGAAGATGAACCGGTGACACGTGGCATGCCATACAACTTCACTGTTTTGAATAGTCCTGTAACAGGTCACCTTGGGAAAATGATCATAAATCCAAATTGGTGAAACCAAATCTGATGAAACCTATGGTGTTGGATCAGGGACATGCGAGGTTACCTCAGTGTGAAATTTCAGACATAGAGAAGTAGTAATTTCATAGATATCACAGAAACAGTAACAGGCATTTCTGCAGAAGAAATTGGAAAACTAGGGCTTCCTGTTCCAGGAGCTTCCCTCCACTGTTTTCAGAAAAGGAATACATTGGAGAGCTCCATTTGAAGAGATCTATCTTTCTATCCAATCAGATCTGAAATATTCCAAGTTTTGAAAATTAGGGTTTCTCTGACAAACCCTAGATCAACCAGCTTCGGAAGCAAGACGGACACCTCAAATCGGTAAGATCTAATCTTTTGCTATTTGCATTTGAGGTTCTCATTTCAAAGTGATATATCGCATTAGCTTGATGATAAGCTTGGTGAAGTTGAAAACTTCCAAGCATGAAAGCATTTGATCTCTCTGAAGAAAATGAATTGGACACCTACATGAGTAGAGAGGTTCCAGTTCTAGAGGGAGATGAGCCTCAAATCCTTACACAAGAAGAACCCGATCAAGGCCAAGAAGATCACTGTTGATTCAATCACGAATCAACTTGTACCACAAGTGTCTTCCCTAAAAACACCGAAGATGTTTGATTTCTTGATCAAGCTATTTGAAGATAAGAACATAATTCATAAGATGGATTTGAGAAAACAGTTGAAGAATGTGAAGATCCAGAATGCATAACATCTTGAAGCAGTAGAAGAAGAAGCAGAGAATGCAGAAGTGGTGATAGCCACCTTGAATGGCCTCCCATGATCATGGGATTCATTCATGCGAGGAATGTGTGCCAGAAGAAAGTGATTACTTTCAGTTGACTTTGGGAAGAAGAAGAAACTCGTCTCATAAGAAGAGAAGAAGAAAGATGGGAGAAAATTGAAGATCAAGCTATCACCATTCAAAGAAGATCCCTCAAGCGATGAGGAATATGAAGAACTCAATTCTTGACAAACCTCTTATCCATCTTATCATTTGGATAAGAAATGATGATAAAGCAGAATGATCAAGATTGAGTCTACCCACAAAACAAATAAAAGATAAGTATTCAATTGTCATTTCATGATATTGTTTTACATTTGATTATATTCAGTTGATGTGTTATGCATGATAGATTGTTTGCATTAATGACTGTATACTACTAATATGCATGTGATGGGTAAGTAGCTCATGGTGCTATACAAATCTCCATTGCTACTTATCAAACCTCTTTGCTGACATATTGGATTAGTCTAGAAAGTTTCTGTGAGATATGGATGAATGTTGTATTGGCTAAACAGTTTGTCGTTATGCATATGATTTATGAAATAGTTCTAACCATGCAACTGGTGCATTTGAATTGTAGGAAAGGTCCTGTACAACCTCCTACAAGAAAAGAAGAATAAGACTTGTTCCAAAGAACAAGTGATGACCATTCAATAAACATGAATCTGAAGCTCCCAAGGTCAGAGACACCATGACGGAAGAAATAGCGTCAAAGAGCGGTAGATCCACCTCGAAGGATGAAGACTACCATGGGTATGAGAGATAACTCAAGATGAAGAAAAGAATTCTATAACAGTTGATCATGGGGAATGATGTATACGATATGATTTTGAGACATAAAGGAAAGTATGTAGTATCCTCCATATGGATATACAAGAACAAGTGTACAAAGCAAGGTTCGTGATTTACCTCGGAAAGAATAGACTATGACATGACATACTCTATTGACCAATAT
>LPNX010257540.1:146445-197294 GCA_001517045.1 Pseudotsuga menziesii | reverse complement strand
AAAGACCTAAATCCCGTAATTCCGAAAGGAAGGATCATTGAATTGATCCCGTAATTCCAATAGGAAGGATTGTATGAGTTCCACAGATGTGTTGATCCCGTAATTCCAATAGGAAGGACTGTCTGAGTTCCACATCTGTGTTGATCCTGTAATTCCGAAAGGAAGTATTGTTAGTAACTTCGTAAAGACCTAAATCCCATAATTCCGAAAGGAAGGATCATTGAATTGATCCCGTAATTCCAATAGGAAGGATTGTCTGAGTTCCACATATGTGTTGATCTAGTAATTCCAATAGGAAGGATTGTCTAAGTTCCATAAATGTGTTGATCCCGTAATTCCGAAAGGAAGGATCGTTAGTAACTCCGTAAAGACCTAAATCCCATAATTCCAAAAGGAAGGATCGTTAGTAACTCCGTAAAGACCTAAATCCCATAATTCCAAAAGGAAGGATCGTTAGTAACTCCGTAAAGACCTAAATCCCGTAATTCCGAAAGGAAGGATCATTGGTAACTCTGTAAAGACCTAAATCCCGTAATTTCGAAAGGAAGAATCATGTTGATGTTTTGATGATGTTGATGTTTTTATGATGATGATGTACTGATTGAAAGATCAGAATATTATGTTGTTGCTGACTATGATGATGTTCTCTGATCGAAAGATCAGAATACGATGATGATGATGTTTCTCTGATCGAAAGATCAGAAGTTGCTGATGATGATGATGTTCTCTTATTTAAAGATTAGAATATGATGATGATGCTATTGCTAACGATGATGATGTTCTCTGATTGAAAGATCAAAATATGATGATGATGATGTTTCTCTGATCGAAAGATCAGAAGTTGCTGATGATGATGTTCTTTGATCGAAAGACCAGAATATGATGATGATGATGATGTTTTCTAATCGAAAGATCAGAAGTTACTTATGATTATGATGTTGTTGTTGATGATGATGTTTTCTGATCAAAAGATCACAATGTGATGATGATGATGATGTTTTTGATCAAAAGATCAGAATGTGATGATGATGAGATCCTGATGATGATGATTCCGTATTATCAAAGTATGATGATGATGACATACTGATCGAAAGATCAGAATATGATGTTAGAGTATGATGATGTTTCTGATCGAAAGATCAGAGGATGATGATAATGATGATTCTGATTGAAAGATCAGAGTGTGATGATGATGATATTTTCATGATGATGATGTTGATGTTTTGATGATGTTTCTGATCGAAAGATCAGAGTATGATGATGATGTTGTTGCTGATCGAAAGGCCAAAGTGCTGAAGAAGATGTTGCTGATCGAAAGGTCAAAGTGCTGAAGATGATGTTGCTGATCAAAAGGTCAAAGTGCTGAAGATGTTGCTAATCGAAAGGTCAAAGTGTTGAAGATGTTGCTGCTGATTGAAGAGTCAAGAGGCTGAAGATGTTGTTGATCGAAGCGGTCAAAGTACTAATGATGTTGAAGACTAAAGATTGAAGATGAAGACTACATGATGTTGAAAAGATTCCAATGATTTATAGATGTGTTACCCTGATGATGCTGATGATGTCCTCTATCTCTCTCCTACTATTGTTGTTGTTGATGTTGTTGTAGAATACCCTTCTCGTTAAGGGGGAGTGTTGAAATATTGTAACTTCGAAGAATATTCTATATGTATCTTTTGTGGTCCCCGATGGTCCTATCGGGAGAACCACTTGTATTATCTTGTACCCCGATGCTTCTAATCGGAATAACTAATAAGAGTCATGAGGTTGTCCCCTCTAATTGTAAAGGTGGGTCATTAGCACCCCAGTGTGGTTACTTGAGCCTACATGTGTAACTCGAGCCTACATGATTAACTCGAGCCTACATGTCGGATGAGTTAATTGAAGTGAACGGATGAATATAAATAGAGGTGTAGCTCTCCTCATTTGGAACACACACTCTCACTTGTGTAGCGCATTAGTGGAGAAGAGAAGTATCTGGAGAAGAAGGAGGATCAGGCTTTGATCTCCTTGCTGGTTTTATCTTTTATCTTTTTGGGGCATCTATATTGAGGAAGCTTTTGCTGGGTTTTTCCCTTTAGGTTTTTCCCAGGATAAATCTTTGTGTTCCTTTTGTATGGTTGTGCTTGTCTATCTTTCAGTGATCCTGTTTATATGCTTTTGTTATGAAAAATGAAATGAAATACTGATGTCTTAGCTAAGCATATGAAAATTTATCATGTTGTTGAAAATATCACTGTTATACTTTCTTTTTGAAGAAGGAAAACAAATAAAATCATACATCTCTATTAACTTTTACTTTAGGGGTTCTTGGAGTAGTAGCTACGTGAGGGTCATCCGCATATGTCGGCCCTGAAAGAAACAAATAATAAAAGTTTTTTTATTATTATTAATTGACAAGTCAACCCTAATAAAATTGTCAAGACGGCCCCAATGAAAAATTAGATTTTTCTAGCAAGAAATCAATATAAATATGGGGTGCCTCTCCTCATTTTGAACACTGCGGCTTGAGCACTGCAACAGAGGTTCACTATTGAAGTTGCAGAGGAGGTTTTCTCAGTTTCTCCATCTTTGGAGAAGGTTTTCTTATTTTCTTGGGGTTATGCTACTACGATTTGGAAGTACTCTAACTCTGAACAATTCTCCCTCTTGGAAGGGCGAGCTCGAGGGTGATCATCATGAATAAATGAGCTCCACATATTTCTTTTGTGCTTTGATATTCTTCTAGTGATCTTGGTTTTGCAGCTATCAAATTCTAACATGGTATTAGAGCGGTGCGAGAAGAAGTCATTGCCGGAGACTAGGGATCCATGTTTTGGAGTGTTTTCCACCTCAGATGATCCCAAAAGGAGCATAGCAAAACTCTCCCTCCTAGGGTGCATCTTTCTATGGTGGGAAATTCCAGTTTGGTGTAAGATCAACTTTTGACCTAATACTGTCGGAGTCAAGACCTAGGGCTCCATAGATCTAGCCTTTCATCCCACTGTTTTGGTTTGTTCTTAGATTTCTCCAACTCTCCTTGGTAAGGCACAACTATCTATGGAAGATGACCTCATATATGGAAATTTGCATTTTTGGCATATTCTCAGTCGAAGTCGGGAAACTAGGGTTTCCAGTTTTGAACCATTCAAGCCACACAACTAGGAGAAAAGGAGGTATATTCAACTCATCTTGATAAGGCACATCTCTATGTGGCTTAAGTTTTGCAATCCACCACACTTCATCCGTGACATAGCTCCTGCTAGGGTTTCTGAAGTTGGTCTTGAAGTTGCAGTCAGAAGATCAATGTGAAGGTCAAACATAGACTTGACATGGTTTCCAAGTCTAAGGTTCCCATTAAAATTTTTAATGGGGAGATTCCAAAACAAATGAAGAAGAAGGATCTTTCACACGCCCATTTTTATAATTGCAATAAATATGGACACTATGTTGGAGATTGTCGTAATTCAAAGAAAAATAATACTGAAGCCTCAACTATTGATGAAGAAGCTCAAAATGAAGAAATTCAAGCCCTTACAATTCATGGAAAGAAAGGCAAGAGTGGAAGATCAAGTCCTACTTCAAATCAAAAGAAGAAGAAGGATCTTTCACGTGTATGTTGCTACAGATGCAATAAACTTGGACACTACACTGAAGACTATGATTCAAAGAAGAGGAGGCATGAAGACTTAACTGTTGATGTAGATGAAAATACTCCACATAAGAGATCAAGGAATGATGATCCTGAAGTAAGTGCAAAATATCATCGAAAGGAGTTCTTCTTCTAAGTGCTTCCTATGTTGAGGTGATGAAATGAAGATCTAAGTGGTGATGGACTCCCATCTAGAATATGAAGACCAGTGGACTCTCAAAGGAATCATTGGGAGCCCACCTGTAAAATAATAAAATAGAAGGTTTTTATTTTACATGCTATGGTAGATTAGATCTGTTGTTTTTTAATATATTTTATGCAGATCTAAATTCCCAGAATTTGTTGAGCATGTAATACGGTTATTTTATTGATGTATAGTAGTCTCATGTAGTATGTGTTATGATTTACCCACAATGTTGCATAACACTTCATGGTCCCCTATTGAATGACATCTCCTTCTAACATTCTTAGAGTAGTGCACACTCTTGATGGCATCTTATAATGGAGAACGCAAGCATCCAAATAACAACCATGTGTATGTTGTTTTGAAGCATTGGATAAAAGATGTCTACATACCTGGATGAACTATTGTTATTGCATGGAATATATTTTCTTATGCAATATTTCTAACCATCTGACGGGATTTGACTTGTAGGGAATGCTATGGCCAACAAGAAGAGGATGATGAAACTTGGTTTGAAGGACAAGTGATTCTATTGATATGCAGATGAATCGAAAGCAGAAAGACTCTAGATGCATAACTCTTAGCCCAAAAAGAAGGATGATTTATGATTGAAACATTTAAGTGGAATTCATAACAATAGATAATTAAGGACCGAGTACATACGTGGATACATTACCCATAAGCCAAAATGATCTTATGTAGATATTTGTCTATTGGAAGCGGTAGGATTCTACGAATGTCGGTCTCTCTTTTACAGATGTTCATCTCTTTGACGATTATCGAAATCAGTTACTTTCCAGTTAAAGTCATGGTATATGAATTTTGGAGGACGTAAGTTACACAGGCATTTTCTAAGGAGACGGAGGGAGTTATCCCTCAAGATGAGGATCCTGGCCTATTTCATATGATGGTGTACAACTTGATGAGGTCTTCCTACATCAAGGAAGAACAAATTTCAAATCCTAAGCAGATCGAGCATGATGATTATGGCTACATTGATGGTGTTGTTGTCTTGATCCAACCAAAAAAGTTGAAGGGTCCTTGATGTACCTAGTCGTCACAAAGATGAATACTTGCATTGTATATATGGACTCCCCATAGAGGGAGCATGATGATCAGCTACAGAGGGAGCATGACGATTAGATGTAGAGGGAGAAGAACGCTCCAACACAGAGGGAGGATTCTCGAACACCCTAAGATGGGGTGGGGAAACTACCCTATTGTTACTATCTCTCAGGTACATGATTTCAGTGATATGATTTGCTATTATTTTCATATCTAGAATAGGGCAGGTCACAAATGTTGGCGTCATTGTATTTGATGCCTCTGTTAGCTGACATGTGTGCAAGTTTAGGATGGGACTGTAACATGGTGAAGGTGTCGGGAGATTAGTTTTATGTTGACTCCCTCGTCGATATCTCAATATTTTCTCTCGATCACTCTAAGAAGGAGTGAGGAGATTGGTCTCATGATTGAATTCCTCGGTAAGAGGGAAGGTTGACTTTACTTCGTGACACTCAGTGATGGAGTGGGGAGATTGATTCCAAAAATATATCCCTCGCTAAAAAGGAAGGATGATTAGACATATACCGTGCATTCTCTCAATCGCTCCGTGAGGAGTGAGGATATCTCTCAGACATCCTAATATGGGATGGAGAGGCCAATGCATTCTTCCGATCACTTTGAAATAAGTGAGTATGTTAGGTTTTATTAAAACTATAGCAGTTATCTTAATTGCATATATCAATAGGATCACTAGAAAATAAACAAAGCACAAAACAATAACACAAATATTTTTCACCTGGGAAACCCAATTGGGAGAAAACCCAACAACCTTCGTCTAGAGATAATAATTATGAGATCAGAGTACAATAAAGAAAGAAAAGAAAATTATGGAAATGCTTTCCAAAGATTGAAACCCTGAAAACAGTCTTCTTCTGCAGTGTATGTGAACTTCTCTGAGCTGTTGTGTAGTTGCACTCTGTTAGAAACTGCGCACTTCACTTGTGTTGTTGCGTTGTTGTTGTGTGTAATAATGAGGAGGGGTGCCTCCTATTTATACTGTTTTCCCACCTAGAAATTAACTGGGTTCGACTTCACTTGGGGGAGCAATATAATTTTATATTTCATAATTTTTATTTTATTATTTTATTGTTGGTTTTTCACCCCAAGGCTTACATTGTTCTTTCTAGGGTTTTCATGAATGATTACAACAAGTTCAACTCCTGAAGAAGGACAATAAGAATAGCTTTTGAAGTTGCACAAACTCCAACACTCCCTCTCAACAAGGAAGGTATTCTTCGGTCTTCATCAACATCATGATCATCTGGGTTTCAAATGTACATCTATAATATCTCCATCATCTCTAAAAGTACTGAAGGTTGTCTTTATGAATTTGTTCTATCCAAATTTCTGAGAGAGAATATTCTGCTACCTATCTGTCTCTACTTCCGATGGAAGACTTCCATGCCTGACAAGAGATCCTGGATGAGCATGCGTGCATGACCGTCTACTACCAGTTCATCTCATCTATTGATGGGGTGCTCCCATACCTGGATGAGAACCTAAACGAGTAGAGGTACCTGTGCAATCACACAACCATCTACTACATGTCTGAATCATCTGCTGATGGGATTTCTCCCATACTTGGTTGAGCACCTGGCCGAGCAGAGGCACCTGTGTGAACCCAACCATCTACTACTTGTCTGTCTCATCTACCAATGGGATCTCTCCCATACCTGGCTGAGAAATTGGATGAGCACAAGTACCTAGGAAAGGGTATATTGAGTGTCCCTCAGTCATATCTCCCTCTCAAGGAGGGATACATTCTCTTCTACTCCAAGTCTTCCACGAAAGTATTGAAATTTCACCCTGGGAAGAGGATTGGTGAGAATATCTGGAGTCTTGTCATTTGTCGAAATATATTGTAGCTCGACCGCACCTTTATGCAACATATCACGTATGAAGTGATCTTGAATCTCTATGTGCTTTGACTTGTCATGAAATAAAGGATTCACTGACATATACACGCAACTCTGGTTATCATAGTGAATCACAGTTGGCTCTGGAATCTGTACAAACAATCCCGCAAGAAGTTTACGAATCCAAAATGCTTCTCGAGCTGCTCAGCTAGAATCCATATACTCGGTCTCTATAGTATTGAGAGCTACTACGTTCTGCTTCCTACTAGACCAGGAAATAATTGCAGAACCCATACTGAAACAACATCCTGAAGTGCTCTTCCTATTAGTAGAGCATCCAACCCAATCTGAGTTTGTAAACCCTTGCAATTTCAAGTCACATTCTGAATCATATCGTAAACCATATCCCATAGTGCCACATAAGTATATGAGCACATGTTTTGCAGCAATCTAGTGAATCTGCCTTGGTTCGCACATGAACTTACTGAAAGCATTCACAACAAAACAAATATTTGTTCTAGTGCTCGTCAAATACATCAAGGACCCAATCAACTGGCGATACATGGTGGGATCAATCAAATTTGAATATGAAGCAGAATCCCTCATCTTCTTCAAGTTTGCATCCATCGGAATAGCTATGGACTTGCAATCCAACATTCTGAATCTCTTCAGTATATCTATGGTGTATTTTCCTTATCCTAGGAAAATATATTTCTTCCTCTGCCATACTTCTATTCCTAAGACGTAGTGCATCAATCCAAGTTCCTTCATTTCGAACTCAAAGGCGAGTTTATTCTTACACCCTACGATAAGCTTCTCGTTTCTGGTAAGAAAAAAGTCATCAACATACAGTACCAAAATCAGTGGCTCATTATTCACAACCTTGTAGTAAAGATTGGGGTTTGCATCACTCTTGGTGAACCCGAGACTCACCAAGAATCTGTCTATCTATCCATACCAAGCATGAGGTGCTTGCTTGATCCCATATAACGCCTTTTTCAGCTTGCATATGTGAGATTCATTTCCAAGGACAATAAACCCTTCTGGTTTTTCAATATGTACCTCTTCCTCAATAATACCATTGAGAAAGGCAGTCTTGACATCCATTTGATGAAACTTCCATCCCATTGCTGAAGCAATAATAATGACCGATCTGATGGAAGTGTATCGAGCCACAAGAGAAAATGTCTCATCGTAATCGACTTCCTCTTTCTGAGAGAACCCTCTGGCAACAAATCTGGCCTTGTATTTTTCAATACTCCCATCTGCTCCATGTTTGATTTTTTATAGCCATCTTGAAGTTACAACCGACTTCCCCTTGGGTCTCGGTACAATCTCCCACACATAATTCTTCATGATGGATTGATATTTTTCCACCATGGCATCCTTCCAAACTTTGTTTCTGGATGCATCTTCATAAGTGGTGGGTTCTGATTTAATGATATGACTCATCAATGCAACATAACTAGAGAACCTCTGAGATCTTTTTCTTTCTCAAAAAATTCCATGTGGAGCTTCATGCCTCTCTGCATCCTGTAAGGTCTGTTGTGCCCACCTAGGTATTTTTCGACTTACTATCATATCTTCGGGAATATCAACCGTCACGACTGGATCGATGGGTTCATCTTTTCCTGCTAACTCATTCTGAACTAGAGAGGGTGATGATCTCATCTCTAATTCCTCATCATCTATCTCCATGTCCGATCGTCTTCCTTTCCTGACATCCATTTCTTCTTCAAAGGTCACATCCCTGCTAACTTCGATATGTCTACATCCTGGGATATAGATTCTGTAGGCCTTTGAAGATTCACTGTATCCCACGAAAGTTCCCTTCTTTCCTGAAGGTTATAACTTTGTCCTTTTATCCTTGGTCACATGTATGTATACTGGACAACCAAATATTCAGAGGTGACCCACTCATGGTTTTACTCCTGTAAATGCTTCTTCAGGAGTCATGTTCTTTACTATCTTATTTGGGAATCTGTTCTATACATATACAGTTGTTCTAGATGCTTCTTCCCATAAGAAAATCGGTAGAATATCGTCATGAATCATGGCTTTTCCTTCCTCCACAATTGTTTCATTCTTTCTTTCAGCGACCCCATTTTGCCGGGGATTGTAGGGAACTGTAAGCTCTCTCTTAATTCCTTCTTCTCTACAGAAATCATTGAATTCTGTAGAGGTATATTTGCCACCATTATCTGATATTATGACTTTGATCCTCTTCCCTAACAAATTCTATTAAATTGAGCACATATATATATGGACAAACACACAAATCACAAGATAGATCATACAATTTTTCTCAGAAATTGACTCAATGAAACAGTGCAAAAATGGCTTGCAACTGTGAATGCTTTCATTAATCAAAAGTAATTAGATAATTAATTACAATGAAGTACAATGGATAAATAACCTCATGCAATTAGAATCCATGTGAGGAAATTCAAATTGGGTTGACTCTACTTGACCGAATGGTTAACTGACCTTGTCTAAATCATTATCAGAGTTCATCGAAGTTCAAAATCCAAACTCAAGTGTCTGATTCATTTTAACTAGTCTAACTGACTGAGGTAGGTGAGTAAATGCGCCTCACCTGCATGCAACCATGCAAACCTAGTGCTAACTGAGTAGAACTGAATGTAACCAACTCCTAACTGAGGTTGACTAGTCACCAACTAAACTCGACTAATGGAGGTTGGTGTCGGGACTCCCAGTGGCTCCTAATTTGTAGGGATTGATCTAGGAGGCTCCTAAACTGATGCATGCAAGTGCAATCAGTGGCACTTGGCTTCAATTAGTGTTCCCCGCACTTTAGTAACTAGTACATGTGCCCCAATTAGGCCAAGTGGACCCAATGGTGCTAGTGACTAAAAATAGACTGAAAGGACTCATGATTTAGAATTGTTGATTAGGTTGTCATTGATGCCAACAATGTCTGGTCATTGATGCCAACAGTTAAGTCTTGTTGTCCCTTGTGGAGCCTCTGAGGGTTAGTATTTGATTTGTGGTTGTCTGTGTCAGAGGAGACCTTTTTGACTTTGTCCAAGCCCAAGCTTGAAGCCCTTGGAGGCCTATGGACATTGGAAAAAGCCCTGTAGAGTGTTCAAGTAATCCTAAGTGGGTCGAAAAAGTTGCTAGTGTCCAAATAATCTCTTCAGTGGTCTTTTGTGTGCTATTAAGGTCTTGGTACCCTACGAGTCCCTAAACCCTTAATCTTTAAACACTTTAAAATCCTTTAAAAACTTGCACTTGAATACTTTTATAATTTCAAAAGGTTTAATAATTAAAATGTTTTTAAAAAATATAATAATACTCATAACTCATTTAAAAATGGAAAGGTGACATTTTTAAACAAGAGAAGGTTAAATTCAAATGTTAAAATTTTTTAAATAAATAAAACTTTAATAAATAAACTTTTTTAATATTAATAATTTCTTATAAATCATTAACTTTAGGAAATGTTTCATTCATGGAAAACATATTCATTAATCTAAGAAAACCACTTATCTTTTAATATAAATACATGAACCTTTGTCAACTTACAATACAAGATTTTCTTTTTGGAAATTCACGTGCTTTATGTTTTTGGAAATTCGCTGGCTGTGGAAAGAAAGAACTCTGAAAATTGTTTTTCTCTGCGGCAACATGAAATCACGGTAACTACTGGCTATGGAAATTCGCTGTCTGTGGAAATTCGCTGGCTGAGGCATTCCTTTGAGCTTGGGAGCAAATCGTGGCAAAGGAGGAGGAGCCGTGGGCAGTATTTTACATCTGCTGGAGTTAAGTTGGTGAAAAATGCTCTCGACCCATCATTGAAATAGTTCTTAAGCTAATTCTAACCCTTTTTAGAAATTGAACCGCATATATATCTGGCAGGTGATCACAAGATATGGGACAATTTACCAAATGGTGCTCCAAGAGCCTTCACTTCCACTCTGCAAAACAAAATAAATAATTTGAGGAGCTACAAATGTACAAAGAGTAAGAATCTTGGGCTGAATTACTTGTTTCAAATCTTCGGACGAAACAGGTTACGGAGCACCAACAGGCACACGCAGTGAAACAATATAGAGCTTTTGTTGATGGATTGAAGAAAAAAAAGAATCGCAATGCTCAGAAATGAGGTGGGATGAGCTCAGTGATAGATAAGGAGAACAGAGCCTCATTTATTCCCGGGGCTACAGGTAGCATTGGACAAGGCGCAATGCTACACCAGGTCTGTGAAGAGTCTAGGGCTTAACTGGATAGTGCTTTGATTTAGGTTTCCATTGTTATGGTACACCATTACAGACTAGAGAAAATCTGGGAGAAGTTGATGGAACAAAAGAGCAAGAACGGTGGAAAAATATAGAGAAGATTGTTGGTTAATATGAAGAGGGAAAATCCCACCTAATCATTTGTGATTTTAGAAAAATCTGACAGAAGGAACAACAGTAATACGAGTGATTTCGGTTGTTGTAGCATGAGGATGTGCAACCTTTCAATTGGGGTAATTGGGGTAATGGTTTTGTGGACAAATAGGAAAGAAGTGACGTGTAGAAACGATTCTAGTTGTTGGTGTAAGTGAAGATTTTAAGGGTTTCATCACCTTGATCTTCAAAGCAAGGGCTCACCAAGAAGGCTGAGTTTGAGTCTTAATTTCAAGCACATACAGGTACACAGTTTGGTATTCATCATCATCCACAGTCAGAGGTATGTGTACATAAGTATATACAGTGTTATGAATTTGTAATGTTCATGATTGTGTAAAGTACAGCAGTGATGAGCTTGATGGTATATTGATATGTGATATGAATGCTTAGTCATGATGTGGCAATATTTATGAATTTACAAAAAGCACATAAGGGAATGCATATTCTGTAATAAGTCAAAAGTGTGAACAATGTCATTTGATCTGAAGATGTTCACTCAATGTTTATGATGCTTACACTACATACATGCTACACGATACACTTTATGTTGTGAGTTTATCATGTTGATGCATTCAGTGGCAGCAGTAAGAGGTTCTTTTGCAGCAGAGATTTCCTTTTGAGTAGCCCAAATTCCTATGTTCGCTGAACCACATTACAGTGTGACCAGCATTATTAATAAGCAGTAGCATTTTGACATGGCAGTATAGACACATACAGGGTGATGAAACAGTGGTATGTTTAGTATTCTTCACACAGTAACATATACTTAGTGATATGATGATAGGATCAGTGATATGCTCAGTAGGCTCAGATTACTCAGTGATATGATGATATGACAGTGATATGCACAGTAACTTGTATGTTCAATGATATATGCATGATATATTTACACAGTGGCATATACATAAGTACTTAGTAATATTTAAACAGTGGTATGTTCAGTAAAATACACTTAGTGGCATGACACTCAGTACACAGTAATATATGTATGATGAAACATAGTGATAAATGCTCAGTTTATGTATGAAGTGCTAGAGATGTTTACACAATGACGTGCTCAGTTTGATATGCTCAGTGATGTTTACACAGTGATACTCAGTGATGTATGATGAAAACACAATATGTGATGATATGGAATTATATAGTACAATGATGAATAGTGATATTTAGGAGTGAGTACATTGGTTCAGTTGTGCAGCATTAGCACAGGCTACTACATGTGCATTTGGTATGACTCATATTCTCTGAGAAGTATGAGCAGTTGGTTTGACCCAGGTGGTCTGGTACACAGTTGGTTGAATTCAGATTGATTGATTCAGATGATGTGAACAACAACTTGATTGGTACAGCTAGATTGCGCATGTTGATGAGTAGTGTGGAGCAGTTGTGGTGCAGTGGTCAGTGGACAGTTGATGGTCAGTGGTCAGTTGATGAGCAGTGAAAGTGGTTGTGCAGTGTGGTTTAGATTGTGCAGTGTGGTACAGGTATTGGATAGCAGGTCCGCAGGATCAGTGCAGTTTATGGTTCAGTAGTTCAGTTTCTATATTCATATAAGGGTGGCAGGATGGGGCAAGGAAAGGAGGTCGTAGCCTCCTTCCGGTGGAAGCCGGAAAACTAGGGAGTGGCAGCTTCCTTCAGGTCGTAGCCTGTAAATCAAGGGGGTCGTAGCCTCCTTCCAGTTGAAGCTGGAGAAATTGAAGTCTTTGTAATAAGGGGGTGTTGCCTCCTTCCAGTTATTTCTGGAAAACTATTTTGAAAAGGCTTTCGTGGTTTTCCCCCCAGGACTTGGGTTTCCACGTAAAAATCTTGTGTACTGTGTTGCTATGCTTTCTATGTGATGATGATGATATGATGATGATAACAATGCTGATGGTCATATAATGATAATGTGACAATGCATAATATTGAATAAGGTGTTGATTATAAAAGTTGAAAAAGTAATAAATATTGCACACACTGATTCACCCCCCCCCCCCTCTCAGTGTCTACATATTTAGACATAATTAACCAAATTGGACAAGGGAGGATTATAATCCTAACATCTCCCATGAATGCTAATTTGGAAAAATTGTGGGCCCTGGTAACTAAGACCATAGGTCACCCATTATAGCAAGTAAATTAACTACTCAATACAAGGAGTTGGGGAAAAAACCACATGGGAAAAAATCCCCCCCTCTAACTAAGAAAATAGAATCAGGATTCAAGTTTTAAAAACTTGAAAATATGTTGCTGCAACCTTCATCTCTATGATGTAGCGAAGTAGCATACATGATGTTCTGTGCATAGGTATCCTAGGGCCTGGCATGTAGACTTCTCAATCTTCTCCCAAAATGATGATGGAAGGAAGGAGGAATGTAACCTTTGCCTCTTTCTGGATGAAGAGGTGTATGATCCACTCTATTCTTATGAAGGCAATGTAATTGATCAGACCTTTCCATGTAGCATCTCACAAGGAGTTTGTTGCATCTCTCTGAAGGAGCTAAGATTGCATGACATAGAGCAATGGTATTTGTCTTTTGAGTGTCATATGGATTTCCAGTCATCTTCCTAGCTTCTCGCTTAGGAGTAGGGATTGGATCTGTATCTGAATCACCCTGAATCTCAATCTCATAAACTGATACAGTTGGTTTTGCAATACTAGTGGAAATTGCAAAAGAAGTAGATGGAATGTTTTTACCTTCCCTTTCAAGTGGCAGCTGAGAGTGCGTTGGTTCTGAAAATAGCATGAATTGTGAGAACACATATGCCTTGGAGGCATGATTTGCAGCACCCTTCACTATGATGTTCCCAGTAGAGATATCTGTGATATCCACTCAGTCAGGACCAAATATCACTCGCTTTGGAGAGCCAATATGAGTCATCTGGCATACAGATAACAGATTTGCAGCTAAGGAGGGCACATAAAGTACATATTTGAACTTTCCATGTTCAAGCTTGATAGAACCCTTCCCTTTGGCTTGAATTTGACTGTTATTACCCATCTGAATACTAGGGCCATCAAAATACTGCAAGGAAGAGAATGATTCTTTAGATGCAACCATATGATTGGAAGCTCCAGAATCAATGAGGAAGGCATGTGTTGTTGAATAGATAGCCTTGAGTGCATGGCATGTCTCTTTATGTTCTTCAGTTTCTTCTCTATGGTCAGCCTTCCTTGCGCTAGCAGGTGCAGTAATATTATGTTTCTTTAGAAGAAGAGCCATCTCATCAATTGTTTTTCTCATACAGGAGTTTTCTGGATAAAAGCCCCTTCAAAAGTAATAACATAGGGTCTTTCCTTTTCCATTCTTCTTACTTCTCTTCGAACTTGAAGGCTCATTTGACTGCTCTTTCTCCATAGGAGACTCGTCCTTTTTATTCCCTTTATAATTCGCTACCTTAAGTCCTCCAGCAACTAGTGCTTAATATTTGGAAGATCGAATGATCCCCATTTGGATCAACTTGTCATGCTCCTGGGTGAGAGATTCAATGAAGGCATTAAGAGTAGGCATATTCCAATTTGGAGTAGTGAGCTTCCCTGAATGAAAGGTTGATACAAAGACTGAGTAGTATGCAACAAGTTTAGAGAGAATGGGAAGGATGAGTTGATCATCCTCCTTCTCAACCTTACACATCTTCAACTGGAACACTAGATGCTTGAATTTGGTGAAGAAGTCATTTAGTGTTTTGAAATTGGCTGGAATGAAGAGAAATCAGCTCATTCTCTAGCTAATAGATCCTCAGGTCATCCTACTTATATAAGGAAGAAAGATTATCCCAAACCTCCTTCAGAGTCTTCAATCCATTGATGTGGAAGAGAATATCTCAAGATATTTAGAGGCACAAGCATCCATATGCTTCATCAAGCCTATTCCAGTACTTTTCTTTGTCAACATAATGAACTGGCTCTGCCTCTGTCTCCATTGTGAGTTTGAAGAGTCTTTTGGAGCAAAGTTGCATCTCCATGTCCTCCTTCCACTGGTAGTAGTTGAAAGGAGTGAGAAGCTCCATTAGAGGGGACATTTCGAATGTAGTGAAGGAGACTGAGTTGTTGTAGCGAATGCAATGAAGGAGACTGGGCTGCTTGCAGCGAATGCAGTGAAGGAGACTGATAAACCTATACATCACACAATCAAACAATCAAACAAACAAAGTAAGGTCGAAATCCTGCACTTTTGGAATTTTCATCACACCTAGCATAGTTGATCAACCAAGCTTGATCAACAATTCCTTTACTTGGGATATTAAGTGGTAAATTCTCTACTTCTGGTGCAGTACTGGAAGGAGCAATTTTGCTCAAAAAAAAAATTGATCCAAGTATGAATCTGTAGTACGAGAAGTGCCTTGTCCTCCCGAGGGTCTGATACCATATTAAATTGAGCACATAGATCTGTGGAGCAACACACAACTCACAAGATAGATCATACAATTTTACTCAGAAATTGAAGAAATAAATAGTGCAAAAATGGCTTGCAACTGTGAATGCTTTCATTAATCAAAAGTTATTAGGTAATTAATTACAATGAAGTACAACGGCTGAATATCCTCATGCAATTCGAATCCATGTGAGGAAATTTGAATTGGTTTGACTCTACTTGACTGAATGGTTAACTAACCTTGTCTGAATCATTATCGGAGTTCATCGGAGTTCAAAATCCAAACTCAAGTGTCTAATTCAGTGTTAACTAGTCTAACTAACTAAGGTAGGTGAGTAAATGCGCCTCACCTTGAGGCAGCCATGAAAACCTAGCACCAACTGAGTAGAATTGAATGTAACAAATTAGAATTGAATGTAACTGACTCCTAACTGAGCTTGACTAGTCACCAACTGAACTCAACTAATGGAGGTTGGTGTCAGCACTCCCAGTGGCTCCTAATGTGTAGGGATTGATCTAGGAGGCTCCTAAACTGATGCATGCAAGTGCAATCAGTGGAAGTAGGCCTCAATTAGTGTTCCCCACACTTTAGTAACTGGTACATGTGCCCCAATTAGGCCAAGTGGACCCAATGGTGCTAGTGACTAAATATAGAATGAAAGGACTCTTGATTTAGACATAATTGACCAAATTGGACAAGGGAGGATTATAATCCTAACAAATTCTCGACTTGTGCTTTGAACTCCTTGAATTTACTGAGTACTTCCTTGGATTCCTTGGTATTAAGAAAGTAGATCCAAGTATTTCGTGAGTAGTCATCAAGGAAGGTCACATAATAATGATATCCTCCCAATAAGGAAACTGTCATTGGGCCACAAAAGTCAGAGTGCACTAGATCCAAGATTTCTTTGGATCTTCTCTCACTATCATGGAAGGATTTCTTGGCATTATTTCCAGGTGCACACCCTCTACATGTTCCATCATGGTCTACCTGTAGCACTGGTATACCTGTAATTATGTTCTTCACTGCTGGGAGAGCTCTGTAATTTAGATGAGCTAGTCTTCTGTGCCATAGCTCACCCATACTTGTAGAGTCATGGACTAGAGCTTAACTAGTAGAGTGTTCATTCGATACATGCTCTCCTCTCTCATACCAATTACTTTGGTTGTAACCATGCTTGAGTTCTTCTGCCAAGCAAGTACTTTTCCATCTGAAAATGCTCCTTTATATCCTTTGTCTTCTAAGGCTGAGATGGAAACAAGATTTATTTTCATACCAGGTACGTAGAGAACATCACTTAACTGTAGAGTATCATTAGTCTCTAGTTGAAGGGAGGTAGCCCCATATCCCTTCACAGTGTAGTTGGAATCATCTCCAGGTAAAACACAGAGATGAGAATATTTCTCAACTACTTCTGATAGATTTTCTTTATATCTTGTCAAGTGTCTAGATGCACCACTATCTATGAGCCAAGTATCACTAGTGGTGGGAACCGTACCTGATAAAGATGAAATGAAGAAGAATTATGTACAATCTTCATTCTTCTGTTTCTTGTGATGATGATCTTCCTCTACATCAGCAGTTGAAGCTTCATGCTTCCTTTTGTGAGAACTTCGACAACTACTGGCATAATGACCGTATTTCTTGCACCTGTACCATTAGATCTGAGATAGATCCTTCTTTTGTTTCTTCTGATCTGGGGGAGGACTTGATCTCTTATCTTGATGCTTGTGGATGTATGGCTCCCTTCCCATTCCCTTGTCTTTCTTGGTATGAGATACAAACGCTTGATTTTTCGTAGGTTCAGTACCATGAAGTCTTTGGCGTGCCACAATTCTGGTTTGTTCCTTAGTGCATTTTTCCCATAGTTTATCAAATTTGGGAAACTTGGTTCAATCACTTATAGTTTGTATGAAAGACTCCCAAGATGGTGGAATACGATTTAAGGTAATCATGACAAGATCCTTTTCTTCAATATTGTCTCCACTAGACTTTAGCTTGTCCTGGAGCTCAGTGATCCTCATGAAATATGAGGCAATATTCTCGGACTTTGTCATCTTCATATTCGATAGTCGATTCCTCAATGTGAGAGTCACATTGATGCTACTGTGTTCAACTAGCTTCTTTAGGGTTTTGAACATCCTTCTCGTCATCGACTTTTCTGAGATCTGAGGAACTAAATGATCTCTAACTAAGTCCACTAAAACCCTTCTAACGTTGGCATCATCCTTTCTCCAGCAAGGTTTGTCTTCTTCGGATTCTGCTTCTGGGACCTTTTCCTTTACAAATTGTAAAATGTCATTTTCTTATAGTAGAAGAAGAACACTAGACTTCTAGGGGATGAAATTGGAAGCGTCTTCCAAACGATCTTCAACCTTCATGCTGATCATCTTGGCTGCAGATCTAGATCTGAGACCCCGGCAGAGGCTAGGTCAAAAATGAAATTTGGAGTTTTGGAAAAGTGACTCCATAGATAAATGTGCCCTAGAGAGGCGAGTTGAGTAGAGGTAGAGACGAGCCAAAACTGTGGAGAAAGTAGGTCAAAAATGGAAACCCTAATTTTTGATGCAGCTATAGAATTAGGTCAAAATTGAATTATGTCTTCACCAAAAGATGCGCCCTCCTTAGTGTGAAATTTTCAAGGCTCTTTTTTTTCCAAAATGTTGAGTGAAGACCTTGAAAGATGAAACCCTAGTTTCAACAGTTTGTCGATAGAGTTCTAGCAATGGCTTCTTCTAGTACTGCTCTGATACCATGTTAGATTTTCTTAAAATTATAGCAGTATATATTAATTGCATATATCAATAGGATCACTAGAATATAGACAAAGAAAAGAACAATAACACAAGGTTTTCACCTGGGAAACCCGATTGGGAGAAAAACCAACATCTAGAGATAATAATTCTGAGATCAGAATACAATAAAATAAGAAAAGAAAAATATGGAAATGCTTTCCAAAGATTGAAACCCTGAAAATAATCTTCTTCTGCAGTGTATGCAAACTTTTGTTAGTTTTTGTGTAGCTGCACTCTGTCAGAAACTACGCACTTCACTTGTCTTGTTGCATTGTTGTTGTGTGTAATAATGAGAAAGGGTGCCTCCTATTTATACTGTTTTCCCACCCATAAATTAACTGGGGCCAACTTCACTTAGGGGAGCAATATAATTTTATATTTCATAATTTTTATTTTATTATGGTATTGTTGGCTTTTCACCCCAAGGCTTACATTTTTCTTTCTAGGGTTTTCATGAATGATTACAACAAGTTCAACTCCCGAAGGAGGACAATAAGAATAGCTTCTGAAGTTGCACAAACTCCAACAAAGGAGATCTCTCGAACATCATGATATGGGATGGAGAGGCCAATGCACTCTCTTGGTCACTTCAAAAGAAGTGAAGAGATATCTCAAACATCCTGAGATGGGATGGAGAGGCCAGCGCATGCTTCATGCATTCTCCTGATCACTCCAAGAAGGAGTGAGGAGAGATCCCATATATCTTGAAACTGATGGAGAGGCTAGTGTACACTAGCCCACTCTGGTGCACACTAGTATGTATATGTGGTCTATCAAAGACCGATTGTCTTCATATCTAGCATGAAACATGGATGGCTCTTCGGAAAGATGTATATGTGGTCTATAAAATACCCATGGTCATCATATCTAACATGAAACAGGGTTGACTCTGCCGGAATACCTATGTAGTCATAATGTGAACACCTATGAACAATGACGATGATTTTGTACACTTGAGTTCTAGGGACGGTGATCTTGCATCCAATATGAAAAAGGACAAGCACTGCTGAGAGCTAAATCCAGTATGAAAAAGGACTGGCTCGGTAGTGGAACACACAACATGAAACAAGGTTGGTTATTGTACAAATTTAGTAACTTGCATGGTTGGGGATTTATGGGTTGTAGCACATAAAAATATGATGAAAGTCTCACATAAAGTTATGGCCCTTTTGAGCCCTCATATGATTGTAGTCCTTATAGATGTTATGAGAGGTTGTATCCCATGATGTGGCGAAGACTCACTAGCAGTGATAGTCCTAGTGACAACTTTGGGTTGTTTTGATTCACGTTGATTACATGCATGTTCCTCAACAAATTGGGTTGAGTTGAAGCATATTGACTTGGTGCATGCTTCCCCGACGAATTGGGCTGAGCATATGCATGAGTTGTGGAGTTAATGCATGTTCTCTAATGATATAGATTGAACTGATGCATGAATATTGATAGACACTTCTTGACGAAATCAAAGTGTGTTGGGAGCCCTTCCATGTATATAGTGATGTTCACAATAGTTGTTATGTACCGATGATAACCAGATGCATTCTTGTTGACGGTGATGATACCTCCCTGGCTAAGAGGGAGTGTTGGAGTAGTAGCTGTGTGTGGATCATCCTCATAGATCAGCCCTAAAAGAAAACAAAATTTGGCTCAAAAAGAAATAAATAATAAAAGATATTTTATTTATTAATTGAGAAGTCGACCCCAGTAAAACTGTTAAGTCGTCCCCAATGAAAAATTAGATTTTTCCAGCAAGAAATCAGTATATATAGGGGGCATCTCTACTCTTTTTGGACACTGCGAATTGAGCACTACAACATAAGTTCGTTCTCTACTATAGAGGTTCTCTCTTGCAGCTGGAGAGGAGGTTTTATGAGTTTCTCCATCTTTGGAGAAGGTTTTCTTATTTTCTTGGGGTTATCCTACTACGATCTAGAAGTACTCTATCTCTAGATGATTATTCTCTCTTGGAAAGGGGAGCTCGAGGGTGACATTCTTTTGTCTATGGTTGGGAGATGATATTTGTGATCATTGTGGATAAACAAGCTCCACATATTTGTTTTTGCTTTGATGTTCTTCTAGTAGTCTTGGTTTTGCAGCTATCAAATTCTAACAGGGGTTTGATCCTGGGCCATTTGGCTAAAAACCTTATCTGAAAAATTTAATGGTGTGACTGATATTTTACTTATGCTCATTAAAAGCTGTAATTTTTCCTTAGTGTTTCAAGTACTGTAACGTTAATGAGTAAAGACTTCATTTGTAGGAGTCAAACATGAATGGGGTTTGTGCATTAAACTTTATGCTCAAATGAAAACTAGAAACCAAGTTGGGAATATAAAAATTTACAAGAGTGAGAAGGGAGTGTAGTGGACAGAAAAAACACCACAAGGTGTTGCTTCAACTTGGGATCGGCAATGATTCATTGTTTAGCGGGAAACAGAAGTCAATGACACTCAACTCAGCAAAGGAGAAGTACATCACAATGAGTTTGGCAAGTTGTGAGGCCATTTGGATTTGCAAGATTCTCACAAGTTTATTTGGTCAGGAGTTGGAGCCTACAGTGATCCATTATGACCATGAGAGTTGCATAAAACTCTCGAACAATTCAGTGTTTCATGACAGGTCTAGACATATAGAGATCAGATATCACTACATCAAAGACAATGTACAGAGGGGTGTAGTGAAACTTAAATATATTTCTATGGATTAGAATATTGCATATATCCTCACCAAGGATTTAATAAAGAGCAAGTTCATGTGCTTCAAAGATAAATTGGGAGAGGTGCAAAACTCCTTCCTCGCTAGGAAGGAGTGTTGATGATTATAGCTTGGACAGGAGCTCCAGCATAAGCTATATTTCAAGCATGCAAAAGTTGTCCAATTACTGTCTAGAAACTTTCTTAATTATTGAGTAAGAGACTTTTAGAATCTCTTTCCTAAGTTTAGCTTTGGAGAAGCACATTATTAACTTAATGTTGTCTTATGAAAAAAAAATGAACTTAATATTAAGCCACAATCATTGATCTTAAGTGAGGCTCAAGATCTAACCTTGAACATCCATCACTTTGGACATTGGAGGTTATAGTTTTGGTCATTGACTCGCTATAAAAGAAATCCCAAGGAGAGGAGAAAGATACACAAGATCATTAGATCATTTTCAGAGAGAATTTCTAAAGGGAAGAGTGAGAGAACGTTGAGGAGAAGAGAGAAATATTTCACAAAGAGAGAAGATCCAGAGAAGGAGAGACATGCCGATCTCCCAGGGACCAATATGTACAGTGATGCAGGGTGCCAAAAGGCTGATGCAAGGGGTCGTAAGAAGTGACACAGAGATCGTGCGCGGACACAAGGGTGCATACAAATTGCAGCAAGGGGGCGTACATGTGACGCATGTTAAGATTCTATATGCTAAGCTAGATTATCAGCATTCAATTCAATTTCACAACAATAGCATATTCAGGATCACTGAAAGAAACAGTATCAAAAGATCAACACAGATTTACCTTGGGAAAACCCTAAAGGGAAAAAACCAGCAAGAAAAGATTCCTCAAGATAGATGATAAAAAAGATAAAAGATAAAACATCAGACTGGTCCTTCTCCTCCTTGCAGATAAACCTCTCTCTCTCTCATGCGCTACACAAGTGTGTGTCTGTGTGTTTCAAATGAGGAGCGCCTCTCTCCATTTATATTCTTCCTCTCACTTAACTTTTCACTCAACTAAGTCCGACCTACTAAACTTGACTGGGCTGAATTCTCTAGGAGGACTCAAAACAACTTAATATTATATTTAGGAGGGTGCTAATGACCTGACTTACAACGGAGGGTTTTCCTCATGACTCTTTATTGACCTAATACAATAATATCATCCTGAGAGAGGAATAATAACATCTCCTAAAGGTTCCATCAATAAAATACATTTAGAATATTCTTCGAAGTTACAATAATTCAACACTCCCCCTTAACGAGAAGTGTATTCTACAACAACAACAACAACAGTAGGATAAGGAGAGAGAGCATCTTCAACATCATCAGGGTGATACATCTATAAATCATTGGAATCTTTTCATCATCTTTGACATATAGTCTTCATCTTAAATTTCAGCAACAGCAACACTTTGATTCTTCGGTCGACAACATCATCAGCAGCATTTTAGTATTTTCAGTCAACAACATCATCATCAACAATACTTTGACCTTTTGTTCATCATCATCATCATCAGCGATAGTTTGAGAAACATCATCAGCAATACTTTTATCTTTCGATCAACAACATCTTCATCAGTAGCAACAACCTGCAATCTACAATACGAAGACGAAAGTATACAGGTCACTTTAGTACTTAAGTCCATGGATGATACAATCATACCACATTCTCGAAAACTAAAGCCTCCAGATACTATTACAGGATAATCACTCCCTATTACTTTAGGACTTAGGTCCAAGGATGATGCAATCCTACCACATTCTTGAAGACCGAAGTCTCTGGATACTATTATGGGATAATCACTCCCTATCACTTTAGGACTTAGGTCCAAGGATGATGCAATCCTACCACATTCTCGAAGACTGAATTCTCTGGATAGTATTACGGGATAATCACTCCCTATCACTTTAGGACTTACGTCCAAGGATGATGCAATCCTGCTTCTTTCTCAAAGACATAAGTCTACAAATCAATTTAGGACAAGTGTCCAGGGATGATACAATCCCACTTCTTTCTCGGTCACAGAATTCTATAGATCACTTTAGGGAAAGTGTTCAGGGATGATACAATCCCACTGCAACATCATTGCTCCCCCTTTCGGGGAAGGCATTTTCGAACAACACCAAGCTTGTCTCGAAAGTATTCAAAATTTTATACGAGACAGAGGCTTTATCAACACATCAACAACTTGTTCATCGGTACTCACATACTAGAGCTTTATGGCTCCCTTCTGTATCATATCTCGAATGTAGAAATACCGAATTTCTATGTGCTTCGATGTATCATGGAACACTTGGTTCTCTGTCATATTTATACAACTCTGGTTATCACATAGAATCACTGTGGTATCCAACTCTAGGTTAAATAGACCTGAAATCAGCTTCCGAATCCATATGGCTTCACAACCAGCAGAGCAAGCTGCTATGTATTATGCTTTATCCATGCTAAGAGCAACACTAGACTGTTTCCTGCTAAATCATGAAATCATAGCAAATCCAAGACAATAACATCCACCTGATGTGACTTTTCTGTCCGGGACACTTCCAGCCCAATATGCATCTGTATATCCATACAATCTGTAGTCATGGTTTCCATCATAGTATAGACCAAAGTCTATTGTTCCTTTCAGATATCTCAGCACATGTTTTGCAGCTACCAGGTGAACACCTCTAGGTTGAACTAGATGCTGACTCAAGGTGTTCACAACAAAACAAATGTATGGTATGGTATTTGTTAGATACATCAACGACCCAATAATCTATATGTATTGAGTCACATCCACTAATTCTGATGATTCATCAGCCAACAACTTCAGGTTGGTATCCACGGGTCTGGCCATGGCTTTACATTCCAACATATCAAATATTTTCAAAATTTCTACTGCATACTTTCCATGATTGAGAAAGATTCCTTCTGAGTTCTGCCATACCTCCAGACCTAGAAAATAATGCATTAACCCAAGGTCTTTCATCTCAAATTCCTCAACGAGATTCTTCTTGCATTCTACAATATGTTTCTCATTCCCTGTCAGAAATAGGTCATCCACATATAGTAATAGTATGATAGGTTAATATTCTATAACCTTGAAGTAAAGGTTAGGGTCGGATTTACTCTTGGTAAAGTCCAAGATCGTCAGGAAACTATCTATCCTTCCATACCAAGCTCTAGGATCTTGCTTCAGGTCGTACAGGGCCTTCTTCAACTTGCATGCGTGAGTCCGTCTATCTTCAACTTCAAATCATTGTGGTTGTTCTATGTATACTTCTTCCTCAATCAATCCATTCAGGAAGGTTGTCTTTACATCCATCTAGTGTAAGTTCCACTTCATCATGGATGTAAGTGCCATGATGGCTCTAATCGAAGTATACCTTGCTACTGGTGCAAATGTTTCTTCATAATCAATTCCCTCTTTATGAGAGAAACCTCTAGCTACAAATCTTGCCTTGTATTTCTCTATACTTCCATCAGCTGCATGTTTTATCTTGTAGATCCACTTGGAAGATACAACACTATTTTCTTTTGGTTTGGGAACTATATCCCAAACATCATTCTTCATTATTGATTTGTATTCTTTCTTCATTGCTTATACCCATTCTTTCTTCTATACAATTTTTTCATAGTTTGTAGGTTCTTGATCTACAAGATCACACATTAAAGCTACATAGTTGGAAAATGGCTTGGGCTTCTTGCTTATCCTTGTGGAGCCTTCTGGAGCTCCATATCTTTCTGCTTCTTGTAGAATTTCTCTTGCATAAGCAGGATTTATCTTCCGTGATGTCTCTATTGTGGGAGGTTCTTGTGGTTCTGTCATATCATTATCTGCAGGTGTTTCATCTTCAAGGAGGAATGTAGCCTCTATATTTATGGGAGGTGCATCTTCCTCATATACTTCTTCATGTTGACATTTTCTGGATCTCTTGAGAGCTGCTTCTTCATCGAATGTTACATCTCTATTGATTTCTATGTGATGGAATCCAGGAATGTAAATTATGAATGCCTTGGATACTTCACAGTATCCAACAAATATTCCCTTCTTTTCGGAAGGGTCCAATTTGGTTCTTTTCTCTTTCGGTATGTGAACATATACTGGACAACCGAATATCTTGAGGTGACTTACTTCGGGTTTCTTTCCTGTGAACATCTCCTTTGGAGTCTTGATCCAAGGGCACTGTGAGATATTCTATTTTGTACATATACAACAGTTCTTGTTGCTTCTGCCCATAGATGCATTGGAAGATCTTGATCATATATCATTGCCTTCATTGCCTCCATGATGGTTCTGTTATTTCTTTCCGCAACACCATTTTGTTGAGGATTGTAGGGAGTAGTTAGTTCCCTCTTGATTCCAGCATCTTTACAAAAGGCTTCAAATTCTTTTGAAGTATATTCTCCACCATTGTTTGATCGGAGTGTCTTGATTCTTTTGTCTGAAAGGTTTTCTATCAAGGCTTTGAATTCCTTGAATTTTTCAAAACTTAATTCTTTGCTTTCAAGAAGTATATCCATGTTTTTCGTGAATAGTCTTCAATAAATGTAATATAGTATTCAAAACCACTCAAGGATGTGGAGGACATTGGACCACATACATCTAAATGAATGATTTCCAACATACCTTTAGTTTTTGTTTCACTCTTTGGAAATGGATTCTTGATATTATTTTCTTTTGCACATCCTTTGCAAATGCCTTCATGGTTGATCTTCAAGTCTGGTAATCCCGTCACTACTTCGTTCACATGAGGTAGTGCTTTGTAATTTATGTGGGCAAGTCTCCTATGCCACAGTTCATTAGGGTTAGTGGTCTCATGAACAAGGGTTGTTTCTAAATGTCCCTTGAGTTTATACAGGCCTCCTTCTTCTTCACCGATGACAACTACATCTTCAATTGACTTTCCTTTGGGCTACATGAGTACTTGTCCATCTATGAATGCAACTCTATATCCTTTCTTATCTAATGCTGAGATAGAAAGTAAGTTCTTCTTTAGACCTGGTACATATAAAACTTCCTTCATATTCAGGGGGTTTCTTGAATCAAGCTTGTAGCTTGCTTCACCAATTCCTTTGATTGGATATTGGTAGTCATCTCCTAGAGATACTTTCTGAGGAGAGTTATTTTCTTCAAGTTTTGACAGAATTTTCTTTTGTCCCGTCATGTGCTTTGAAGCACCACTATCAATAATCCATGTGTCTTATCCAGTTGTTACAGACCCAAAGAGTGCAAAGAATAATACATACTCTTATGTGTCTTCTTCTCTTTCTTTCTTTCTCTGAGGTCCTTCTTCTTCTTCTTCTTCTTCATCCTCATCTTCAACTAGATGCGTATGATTTATTTTGTTGTTTTTCCTCTTCTTGTATTCTTCTTTCTTCAAAGGACAATTTTTGGCAATGTGTCCTATCTTATCACAATTGAAACATTGAAAGTTGGAGTAGTCCCTCTTTGGGAAACTTTCTCTTGTTCTTTGGAACCTTCTGGGAGGTTGAGACTCCCTGTGGTTTCCCTTCTTGAAGTTGGGTTGAATTCTTCTTCTCTTGGTATGGGTGGCTAGGGCTTGATCATCTTCCTTCAGTAGAGCTTCTCTATTGGCCACTCTAGCCTCCTCTTGAATACAATCTTCCCATACAATATCAAACTTCATGCTTTCCTTTCTGGCACACATAGTTTGGATGAATGAATCCCGGGGTCTAGTGAGACCATTGAGAGCAATCATAACCAACTCATCTTCATCAAGGGTGTCTCCAATGGCTTCTAGTTGTTCCTTGAACTGGGAGACCCTTGTGAAATACTCCTGGATGGATTCTCCATGACTCATCTTGGTGCTCTTCAATTGAGCTTTAGATTCATCTTTTTGTTGATGTTTCTTCCTTCATACATCCTTGTTAGGGCATCATACATTTCTTTTGGAGTCTTCTTGGATGACACTTGAGGGATCAAGTGATCCTTGATAGAGTCAACAATAATCCTTTGTACCCTAATAAGATCCTTTTTGTGCTTCTCCTTAGCTTCAACCTCATCAGGTTCTGCAACTTCTTTCTCAATATATTTGTCAAGATCATTCTCCTTGAGAATGAGCCCAATTATGTATTTCCATGCTCGATAATTCTCTATGCCTTCTAGTTTGTCCTCAAGCTTGGTGCTTGGGGCCATCTTGTGAGGAGATTACAAAAAAAATTGAAATTCTTGAAAATGAGAAACTGATCTTACCAGGAGATGCGATTGGCTGAGGCGAGTTGACTGGTGTGCTTGGTTTTTGGAGATCTCAAGTCTTCAACTTTCAAAACTGACTTGCGAAATTCTTCAGTGTAGTTTTTTGGTTTTTTGGATTTCTATGGTTTTCTGGTCTAGTGTCAAACTAGGGTTTGACTTTCCCAAAGATCTACCCACTCAAAAATTTTGATCTCAAGGTCAAAGGATGCGCTCTAGGAGGGCGCAACTTTCTATGCAATCAGATCTTCAAAAAATCAAATTTTCTCTGAAACCCTATTTTCTTCTCAAAGAGGGAGAGAGGGGTTTTTCACCTTTTGAAAGCTATCATATTCATGTTAGCTCTGATACCATGTTAAGATTCTATATGCTAAGCCAGATTATCAACATTCAATTCAATTTCACAACAATAACATATACAAGATAACTGAAAGAAATAGTATCACAAGATCAACACAGATTTACCCTGAGAAAACCCTAAAGGGAAAAACCCAGCGAGAAAAGCTTCCTCAATATAGATGATCAAAAAGATAAAAGATAAAACCTCAGACTGATCCTTCTCCTCCTTGCAGATAAAACTCTCTCTCTCTCATGCGCTACAAATGTGCGTGTCTGTGTGTTTCAAATGACGAGCGCCTCTCTCTATTTATATTCTTCCTCTCACTTAAATTTTCACTCAACTAAGTCAGCCCTACTAAACTTGACTGGGCTGACTTCTCTAGGAGGACTCAAAACAACTTAATATTATATTTAGGAGGGTGCTAATGACCCGACTTGCAACAGAGGGTTTTCCTCATGACTCTCTACTGACCTAATACAATAATATCATCTTGACGAAGGAACAATAACATCTCCGAAAGGTTCCATCAATAAAATACATTTAGAATATTCTTCGAAGTTACAATAATTCAACAACGCAGGGCCATGCAAGGTGATACAAGGTCGATTTTCCTTGTGGGGATTTCTCTAATGTATTGATTTTCTCAGGGACTAAATTAGAGGTTCTTTATTGTAATTTCTTATTTCTCTGTTAGCTAATAAAAGGAGAATATTGAATGGTGGCTTTTCCCCTTCGGTGTTTCCAAGGTAAAATAATTGTGTCACATGTGTGAATGATTGTGTGTCTATTTCTGCTGCACTATTGGTTAATAATATCAGTATTTCTATTTATAATTTCTGAGTAAAAATAATTATTGAGAGCAATTGGGTAAATAAATTAACATGTGCCACCACTTAATTGTTGAAGCTAGGCATCATCACAAGTGCAACCATAGAGGATGTCATAGCTAGAAGATATCATCTTGTTGATGCTTGGGACTATATAGGCAATGATTGATCACGTCGTATGTGTTGAGCATGATTGTCATTAATGAAAAAGGAGTAATTAAGGTTGATGACATGGCAAGTAGGACATGGTAGTTTGGGAATTGGAGCCTAGTTACAGTCGGTGTGTGATTTGAAGCACTAAGCGGTCCAAATGACCCATTTTGTGGCCATTTGTTGTGACTTGATGAGGTCATGAAGCCCACACACATGATAGCTTGATTGTACATGCTACCACTTGATGACAATGGGATGATGTGCTTGAAGACCATGATGGAGCCCTTTGTACTTTGATGATGTTCTTGTATCCCATGGGCATGTGAGGAAGACGATTGGTGGCTCGTATGACATTGGACTTTGAGGTGGAAAATATCTTGAAGAAATGCAAGTGAAGGACCATGAAGAAGCCAAATTAGTACATGCTTGATGATGCCCTTAATAGAGTTTGAAGCCTAATACAACTTAAATGATGACATGGCAAAATCATTACACCCTTAAACAAATTAAATGATGGCATGGCAAACATTGATTGCAAAGCTGTATTAAAAAATATATAATAAGTCGGCTCACTCTAAAATAAAACTAAATTTAAAAAAATAATATTAATAATAAAATATTTTTTTAGAGCAGGTCGACTCAGTTTGAAATCATTTTTGTGGATCTATATAAAAATACACCTTCATTCCATTCATTCTACATACGATTTCTTGAAGAATTTAGCTCTGAAATTTTTGGGTATATATCTAAGGCATCAGCAATAAATGCTTTCTGAAATTCGAGTATCTACAACAGCAGATCCGCAAACAAATTTTTTTGTGTGTAGAAGTTATATCTCTACAATTCGGATCTGACTGAGGAAATTCAATGGTGTAACAGAGTTGAACTAGAAGACTCATTTTAGAGAGCAGCTAAAGGTGGACAGAAGATTTGATCTAGGGCTTGACAATTAAATTTTGGTTTTTGCAATGACGCTCATATTGTGGTGAAGTGGATTTTGGGGCAATTTATAAGAACAATAATTGCAGATCTCAAGTTTAATCTGAGTCATTGTTTGAGTTGTTTTGTTCACTGTTGTAAGAGTTGGTGTAAGGATTGGAAGAGTTGAATTTGAATTGATAAGGAGACCTATTGGGCCTAGAAAGACTTGGAAGAACGTCTTTAAAGAGTGACATGGTTATCCAAATTGATTAAGTTGTGAACAAGATTTGTTTGCATAGTGAAATACATCTGCATGTCACTAGTTGAATTCAAAGGTTCAAACCGAAGCCATTCGGTTCTCCATATACATGTCTTGTTAATATTTTGGAGAAATGGTTAATTTGTGAAGCTTTGACTCTTGAATATCATTGGCATAAACTCTTGAGCAGATGATCACATTGACTTATCAAGTATTTGACAGTAATAATTGTTGATTATGTTAGCTTTATGGAAGTTCTATGTGATTGATGATGACAATCAACATGTGAAGGCAATATGAGTCTTGCACTATGAGGTTTGGATACCTCATCCCTTCTTAGTTGGAGCTACGAAAACCACGTTGGGACTTGAAATAGGAGTTGGTGCTCTTCGGTTAGTTGGTGCTGATGTAATCCAAAGATTGAAGTATTCATTATTCATATCCAATTATAAATAAAGCTTACTGCATATGTCTTGTAATGTGTCTCTATGATCTGTAATTGATGACATTCTTAATTGATGTATAACTTAATGTGAATGATGAACTATGCTTAAGTTTTGAAGTGAAAATTGTTAAAATCCTTGAAGACCATGACGAAGCCCTTTGTACTTTGATGATGTTCTTGTAGCCCATGAGTATGTTGTAACACCCCGGTTTTCACCCCATTTGCATGATGTATATAATGTAATTAATCGTGGTGAGGAGCTAAAGGCAAAAGCCCCACCATCGATTTGGTTTTGTATGTTTCGGCAATGGGGATAGTTGCCGATGGCATATCGTGCTATTTGGCACATTATAATTCGGCATCATGTAAACACACACATCAAATAAAACTAAAACCACAACCAACTACGGCAGTGCAACATTGAATGAAAAGGGCATGGTTCCAAAGGATAAGGGGTGGGGAATGTCAAACCTTGGTTATGGGGGAAAAACCCATGTTTTACCACCTTGTTGATTGGTCACCTTCGTGTCTCATCTAACCTATTCCAACCTCTTTATTGTGTTGTTGAGTTAGTTGGGGGCAGTTATTGCTGAAGTGGTGGTGGCTATGGAGGACTGTCAGTCCTTGCCCACGTGCCCACTCCATCAACGGATTCTTCCTCCTCACGTCGAAGGGGCAGAGGAGGCATTGAATCCACTCTCCCACGACGATGCCCTCCCCGAATTTCGGATGGTCTGTTGGTTCCCCATGATGGTGGTCGGTTCGTTTCTCCTCACGCGCAGGCGGGGATTGTCTGTTCTAGTCTTCCTCACGCACCAGTCGCGGGTCTTCTTGGTTGTGCATGCATCAAGAAGGTGAAACGGCCTCAAGAGGCTCGATTTCTGCTGGTATGTGAATGACCGTGGCTTCAACCCACGATTTCTGCCCTGCTGTTGTGTAACCCGCGATTTGGGTTGTTGTTGTTCTTCCACGACTGTTTAGGGTCGTTTTCCCCATGTTGTGAGCCGTGCTCACTGATTGTGTTTTGGGGCTGTTGTCTTCCCCACGTTTTTGTTGGCTGTGGTGTCCAACTACGTTTTGGGCCACTGGGTATTTGTAGTGAGCCATTTTCTGCTGTGGTCTGCGTTTGAGTCTCCCATGGCTATGCTGGGAGTTCTGTTTCTTATCCACTGTGGGTTGTGGATGGATGCCACCGTTTTTATTGTGGATTTGGGTTGCTGATGCACCCTAGTTTGGGCTGTGGTTGGGTTGTTTTGGCCACGCTAGGGCCAAGGTCAACTCTGAGTTGCCTTATGGGCTTGAGCTTTGCTCATCATTTGTTTGGGATCATCCTCGCTTGTCTTGCCTTCTTCACAGAGCTGTGAAGGGATTGTTTTGCTGCGGGTATGCAGTGGTTGGTCTTCGGATTGTGCTGGCTTGGCCGTTTGTTGAAGGCCTGTCAAACCCAGCTGTGTTTGGTTTGATGATTGTATCCCCTTGGTTATGTGTGAACCTGCAATTGACCCTTAGTCCTTGAGGAATCATGCCCAGCTCGGGGGTGGCATTGTTGCTGAGAGATTGATGAGCACGCTGGCCTATGGTTGGGTGGAACGTTGCAACGACGTAGCTGGTTGCGGGACAGGTTCATCATCCAAATATAAGTACTCCTGATTGTCTCATCTCTGCAATGTATCTATTGTTTCAGGTATTAAGACTAACATGTGGAATGCTGGAGTGTATATGTTTGCTTCCGCTTAATGCTTTGAGGAATTATGCATCTACGTATGCTTGTCTGTTTGGCATTCATGTTATGCATCATGTTAAGCTTTTAATTTAATCATTGATTTATCCCTGTTTATGTTCATGGGGTTGTTTTCCCAGCTGTATGTGGTGTTCGTCGCGTCCTTTTCGTCGTTTGAGGGATGGGGACGTGACAGTGTGGTATCAGAGCAAAGGTTGCAACAGTGGGCCTCTATGGGCCAAGAAGGTGCAGTGACAGAGGTAGTATTCCTCTCTGCCCAGTGGAAATCAGATTGTAAATTCAACAAAAAAATGGTCTAAGTGTTGAGTAGTCGGGACACCAGCGGGAAAGACTTCCACCGTTGCGGAAGAGTTAGAAGTCTCCCATCCGCCGTTGCGGAAGACCAAACCGCTAAGTCTTCCGACGAGGAAGACTTCCGCCGTTGCGGAAGAGCTAGGCGAAAACACTTCCGCCGTAGCGGAAGCATGCCGACGGAACAGTTGAAGAAAACCATGAAAGATGGTCTGAGTGTCCCCATCGGAACAATTAGCGGAATTGACTTCCGCCGTAGCGGAAGGTTTCGTGGAGTGGACTTCCGCCGTAGCGGAAGTATGCCAGCGGAAGAAAATTGGAAGGAAGTTCGCCGAAGTGTTGAACAGTCGACGGAACACTTAGTGGGATTGACTCCTGCCGTTGCGGAAGGCTAAGCGGAAGCGCGCCCAACGGAGCACAGTCGAAGGGAAAATTTTGGAAAATTTCTAAGTGTCCGGTGTCTGTCGGAAGAAAATAGTGGATCGACGTCCGCCATTGCGGATGTAAAAAGCACCAAGTCTTCCGGTGAGAAAGATTGCCGCCGAAAGAAGAAAGGGTTCTGCATCCGGCGTTGTGGATGAAGAAGAAACTAAGCGTCCGACGGGAAAGTGGTCCGACCGCCAACAGGTGATATTTTCGGCGGAAAGAAGAAAGACAAATTTAAAAAATTTGTCTAAGTGATGAAATCGTCGGCAGAAAAAGTGATTGAGCGTCCGCCGTTGCGGAAGCCAAAGGCATTAGCCGGCCGATGAGAAAGACTACCGACGCCGGTCAAATCCGTTAATCGATCGGAAGAAGATAGTGTTCGAGCGTCCGCCGTTGCGGAAGCGAAAGTGCTAAGTCTTCCGATGAGAAAGACTGCCGACGCCGATGCCAGTCAAAAGTTAGTTCACTAATCGAAAGAGAAAGCGTTTCGGGAGCCGCCGTTGCGGAAGCGAAAGCATTACGGCTTTCGACTAGAAAGGCTTCCGACGCCGATCAGAAGGAGAAAGCGTTCCGGGAACTGCCGTTGCAGAAGCGAAAGCATTACGGATTCCGACCAGAAAGGCTGCCGACGCCGATCGGAAGGAGAAAGCGTTTTGTGAGCCGCCGTTGCGGAAGGATTAGTGGTTTGAGAGTCGATTCTACGGATGGATAATTGGAATAAGACCCGATTTAACAAAGGAAAAATTGAGTTTTTCAAAGGGGTTTTCTCAGTGATTTTCAGTGGGATTTCCAGCAGATTTCGACTGTTTTTCTGTGGGATTTGCAGCTGTTTTTTAGTGAATTTTTCAGGGCTAAAAAGGGAGCAAGTGGCAGTGATCTTATGCACCAGATTGCGCCAAAGAAGCCATAAGGGGGCAAGCCCCCTTGACCCCCTTCATCCCCTGAGACATTCGTTCTTGTGAAAAGAAGATTCTATGTTTTGGGCAATTTAGTAGAACCCAGAATTCATAAAAGATGAATGGTGCATCAGAAATGAGATCCGCAAGTTGCTGAGTGTTCCTCGTTGTCTGCATTGACTTCGCCCAATAGAAAAGTCTTCTAGATTATCTAGACTTTCTCCTACATGTGGTTGAAGTTGGTACCCAGTCCAAAATGCAGTGGTGTGTAAAAATGCAAAGATTTGGTGAAAGTCTTCATTTTAGAAGTGGTGTGGTTTTCACATCCGAGGTCGGAATGAAGCATGGGGATAGGCGTTGGAAAGCTTATCCAGTAGGGAACAAGGGTAAGTCACTAGAATCTGAGCATAAAGCTGCAAAGTGCTAATGATGGCCATTGCTATCAAATGGACAAATATGGACAATTGCATGCCCAGGGGTAGCAAGGATTGTGAAGTCAAACGAGCTGTGGAGTGGAAGAGCAGTTCCATGCCAGGATGAAAGACTTGAAAATGGAAGTTTCCTTACAACCCTGTCTTGCTAACTATGTTACGTTTCTTAAGTTTTATGCATGAAATGCATGAGGATATGTATCGTATACATAGGATATTAAAGATTATACATTTATAATGAACCACTAATGATAATCATTGCTTTGATGTTGGCATTAGTGGAAAAACCAACGATGACATGGACCCGGATGAATATGTTGTTGATGCTGATGGAATGTGACACACAACCCTATGAAGAAAGGGATAAGACAACAAGTCCATAACTAAAGTTGGTGAGCAAATTCTGCAATCTCCTACAAAGGACCAACCAAATTGTTCATGGCAAGGGTGTAAGTAAGACCCATGCAGGTAAAAGTTTGCTTATGACCAATTCCATGGAGTGGTAAAGGTAAGAGACCTCATACCATGTGGATGTTGTTATATAGAAAGGTGTCATGCCTACATATGTTGATGATATTGATTATAGTGATGCATCCTATGTGAGGTGGACATGGCTAGGCCATGGTATGTTGAATGCATTGAGATGAATGCATGTGATATTATGAATGACTAATGACTGAAATGATGAATTAATGACAATTCAGGAACCATTTCAAAGGTTGTTATGAATGCAGGATAGTCATGATCGATTGGCTGCCAGAAATGCTCTATGGAAGAGCAAGGTAGTATGAATGATACGCTTGTGAAGTAAGGAGTATCTAACCATTTCATTTAAATTGCATGAATGATATGACTATGCCTTGCAATGTTAGCATGATAATGATTGCATGAAGCAATTGAGTTTTGGTAATATTGATGTGACTAACCTTTGAAGTATTTGAATTTTATAAATTCTGAAAATGCTTTAGTGATGGTTGTAGCAATGAAAAGGTTATATGCATCCAGACTTACTAATTGTTTGGTTGATTGAAACTTATGTTTCAAGTAGATTATTTCGAGCATGGCATTGAGAGGTAAGACCCTGACCAATGCAAGAATCTACCATTTATGAGAGGAGTCTCATGGTTGTAAAAATAGTTGGTATGCATAATAGGATGTTAAAATTCGAATTGAGAATTTCGAATTTAAGAAATTGCTGACAACTACTAGTCACTACTGGCTCGCATAAGCTTGTGTTTGGATGTTTGAAGCTTATGTTTCAGGCAGATTATTTCGAGCATGGTAGTGAGAGGTAAGCCCCTGACCACTGCCAGAATCTACCATACTGTATGCATAATAGGTTGTTAAAATTCGAATTGAGAATTTCGGATTTAAGGAATTGCTGACAACTACTAGTCACTATTGGCTTGCATAAGGTTGTGTTTGGTTGGTTGAAGCTCATGTTTCAGGTAGATTATTTTGAACATGGCAGTGAGAGGTAAGACCCTGACCAATGCCAGAATCTACCATGTGAAAGAGGGTCTCATAGTTGTAAAAGTAGTTGATATGCATAATGGATGGTTAAATTTGAATTGTGAATTTCGGATTTAAGAAGTGCTAACGACTACTAATCATTGTTGGCTTGTATAAGATTGTGTCAGGAGGGACGCATGGTAAGTGGGTAATCATGTTATGATAGTAAGCATAAAATTATAATGGGCATAGTAATGCTGCTTACAAGAGACCCACAATTGAGCAAGTCAATTTATGTAGTAGATAGAATTGCAAATTCTTATTGAATTCGATTGCTAATGTCATTGCTTGGTTATGAAACGATCAATTTGGATTGTAGTATCAGGTAATGATTGACTGTTTGGCTATTGATGAATGTGTCAAGGGTACACACTGCAGGAAGACCATGTGTGATGGCCTGCAGAAGCCAAACTTCATGGGAAGGTTTTCCCTTATCTTGGAAATGGGTTTCGGGTGAAACGCCATTGGACATTTTGAAAATGTCTCATCTGCACTGCATGTTTGGTAATAACATGAGTGAGAGGGTATGGGCTATGTCGGTAAGACATGTGTGAATATGAAATGTAAAAAGGAGTTGGGATGGCTAACTGAGGGACTGTTAACTCAGGGAAGGAGCCTCCATTCCTCCTTAACAAAGGCATACTGCGACGTCAAATGGATAAGTGTTATGTGACCCTTGCTATGAATATGCATGTCAATTTATTAAATTCCATACGCAGAACATGTTTTGATTATATTTCCATGATGACCGATTGCTTGAGTATGGATAGGGCCTACATGGCACACGTCGGAGAAGAGTGCACACTTTTCCGATGTCGAGTAATGAAAGGGTTTTTCAATATTGATTACACTCTGGGGAGTGGACGCACTCCTGGTGTCTCAATACTTGATAGTGAATGATATGAAATGTGACTACAGTTTTAGAGCAATAACGCTGATGAGTTCGCTTGTATTGCTTGTGTTGCTTGTGTTAACAGGCTAAAGGTAAAGGTAAATGGTTGATATAAGTGTATGTTGGTATAAGTGTATTGTTGATATAAGTGTATGGTCGGTATAAGTGTATGTGTTATTGTTGACATAAGTGTATGATGGGCTGTGATATGCCTGAGGATCCATAGTAGATCCTAGACCTAGAAATGGTCATGATAAAGTTCCAAGCCCAGTTGATATGGTTATGTACTGGCTGAACATTGATTATTTGATGTTGTGGAGCAGCCGGCGTGCTAACCTAACATCTAAGTCCATAGGCGATCCCCAGGCTTGCAAAGCGAAGCAGGATCCTGTGGACGAATGAGGAAACACACAATACAGATAAGTATTGGATTATTTTGCTTATGAATATACATGTGTATATGATTTGGTTATGATGTTTTAAACTCTTGCTCTAGAGATAAAACTGATGAGAATAAACTAAACATGTGAATTTATTCAATGTTTGGATATAGGTATCGCTGGGAGCGAGGACTATGAAAGCATTCTAGAGATGCATGTGGACATGTGACTGTCTTGGAAAGCTCGGAATGAGCGGTAATGAAAAAGGTGCTAGTAAGACGGGGGAGTCCTAGCAATTGAGACAAACCATGTGGAGAGACTCCTTGGTTTAGAGGTCTGGAATAGACCAAAGACACTAAGTGTCATGACCAAGAAGGATTGGTCCAGCATTCACGGTGAAGTGAAAGAGGCTGAGAGCATGAAAAGCCACTGCGATGGTGTGGGTTCCAGGATGGAACAAAACAAAGAGGGGGAAAAACTCTTACTGCTCTTTCTTGCCTTTTGATTACATATATATATGTGTGTGTGTGTGTGTGTGTGTGTGTGTGTTTATGCATTGTGAAAACAAAAGATTGTTGAATGCATGTATGATTGAGAATGAAATGTGTGTATTTGCTTAAGTAAATTTGTGAATGCTGGAATAGTTAATTTCCTGCCCAGGAATGGACATGAATGAGCTCATGTGCCTGTGGGGAAGGCATGAAAAATATGAAAGTTTCCTTGATGAGACTTGGACTATCATGCCAAATGGGGAAATTAATTGACTGATTTTAATGTCTATATTATGCTTGGTCTGATAGAATTTCAATGGTGCATTTCACAGGTGAAAAAAGTGAAACCAGGTGGTGCACATTGATCATGGCAGCAGATCAAAAGTTGTTGGACTTAGCTGGAAGTCTCCTTCAAATGATTGCCAAGACCCAAGAGAACCTTGGGGAGATGCTCAAGATACAGAGAAGGCAGAGTGAAATGAACCACCAGATTTTGCAAGACTCTATTGGTTTGCAAAAGGAGGTGAAAAGCCTTCTGGGAGCAATCGGCAAGGGAAAGGAAGGTGGATTAGCAATGAGACAATTGTCCAAGCGACCCGATAAGAAACGGTCCAGGCATGAAGACTCAAAGGAAATTGAGTAGGTAAAGATGAAGCAGCCAGCAAGATGCTGGAGATGCGGAGGACATCATTTACGCCGGGACTGCCCAATGAGGGAACATGATGAAGGCAATAGCCGCAAAGTTCCTAGACTTCGAGATCAGCTGGAAGCTGAGAACTAGCAGGGGAAGTCCATGGAAGCGGAGGAGCTTGGTCGTGAACGTTCAAAGTAGATGATTGAACGTGGGACAGATCTGCAATTTTGAAATTTTGATGTGCAACTGTATATGTATTGTATATATGTAATGGAACACCGAGGACGGTGTTATTCCAAGGGGGAGGGGAATGTAACACCCCGGTTTTGACCCCGTTTGCATGATGTATATAATGTAATTAATTGTGGTGAGGAGCTAAAGGCAAAAGCCCCACCATCGATTTGGTTGTGTATGTTTTGGCAATGGGGATAGTTGTCGATGGCATATCGTGCTATTTGGGACATTATAATTCGGCATCATGTAAACACGCACATCAAATAAAACTAAAACCACAACCAGCTACGGCAGTGCAACGTTGAATGAAAAGGGCATGGTTCCAAAGGATAAGGGGTGGGGAATGTCAAACCTTGGTTATGGGGGAAAAACCCATGTTTTACCACCTTGTTGATTGGTCACCTTCTTGTCGCATCTAACCTCTTCCAACCTCTTTATTGTGTTGTTGAGTTAGTTGGGGGCAGTTATTGCTGAAGTGGTGGTGGTTGTGGAGGACTGTCAGTCCTTGCCCACGTGCCCACTCCATCAGCGGATTCTTCCTCCTCATGTCGAAGGGGCAGAGGAGGCATTGACTCCACTCTCCCACGATGACGCCCTCCCCGGATTTCGGATGGTCTGTTGGTTCCCCACGATGGTGGTCAGTTCGTTTCTCCTCACGCACAGGCGGGGATTGTCTGTTCTAGTCTTCCTCACGCACCAGTCGCGGGTCTTCTTGGTTGTGCATGCAGCGAGCAGGTGAAACGGCCTCAAGAGGCTCGATTTCTGCTGGTATGTGAATGACCGTGGCTTTAACCCATGATTTCTGCCCTGCTGTTGTGTAACCCGCGATTTGGGTTGTTGTTGTTCTTCCACGACTGTTTAGGGTCGTTTTCCCCATGTTGTGAGCCGTGCTCACTAATTGTGTTTTGGGGCTGTTGTCTTCCCCACGTTTTTGTTGGCTGTGGTGTCCAACTGCATTTTGGGCCACTGGGTATTTGTAGTGAACCATTTTCTGCTGTGGTCTGCGTTTGAGTCTCCCATGGCTATGTTGGGAGTTCTGTTTCTTATCCACTGTGGGCTGTGGATGGATGCCACCGTTTTTATTGTGGATTTGGGTTGCTGATGCACCCTGGTTTGGGTTGTGGTTGGGTTGTTTTGGCCACGCTAGGGCCAAGGTCAACTCTGAGTTGCCTTATGGGCTTGAGCTTTGCTCATCATTTGTTTGGGATCATCCCCGGTTGTCTTGCCTTCTTCACAGAGCTGTGAAGGGATTGTTTTGTTGCGGGTATGCAGTGGTTGGTCTTCGGACTGTGCTGGCTTGGCCGTTTGTTGAAGGCCTGTCAAACCCAGCTGTGTTTGGTTTGCTGATTGTATCCCCTTGGTTATGTGTGAACCTGCAATTGACCCTTAGTCCTTGAGGAATCATGCCCAGCTCGGGGGTGGCAGCGTTGCTGAGAGATTGATGAGCACGCTGGCCTATGGTTGGGTGGAACGTTGCAACGACGTAGCTGGGTGCGAGACAGGTTCATCATCCAAAGATAAGTACTCCTGATTGTCTCATCTCTGCAATGTATCTATTGTTTCAGGTATTAAGATTAACATGTGGAATGATGGAGTGTATATGTTTGCTTCCGCTGAATGCTTTGAGGAATTATGCATCTGTGTATGCGTGTCTGTTTGGCATTCATGTTATGCATCATGTTAAGCTTTTAATTTAATCATCGATTTATCCCTGTTTATGTTCATGGAGCTGTTTGCTCGGCTGTATGTGGTGTTCGTCGCGTCCTCTTCGCCATTTGAGGGATGGGGACGTGACATATGTGAGGAAGACCATAGGTGGCTTGTATGACATTGGACTTTGATGTGGAAAATATATTGAAGAAATGCAAGTGAAAGACCGTGAAGAAGCCCAAGTAGTACATTGTTGATGATGCCCTTAGTAGAGTTTGAAGCCTAATACAACTTAAATGATGACACAGAAAACATTGATTGCAAAGATATATAAAAATAATAATAAGTCGGCTCAGTCTAAAATAAAATTAAAAATTAAAAAAATTAAAAATTAATTTTTTTGGAGCAGGTCGACTCAGTTTGAAATCATTTTTTTGGATCTATATAAATACACCTTCATTGCATTCATTCTACATGCAATTTTTTGAAGAATTTAGCTCTGAAATTTTTTGGTATATATCTAAGGCAACAACAGTGAATACTCTCTGAAATTCGGGTATCTACAGCAGCAGATTTGCAGACAATTTTTTTTTGTGGAAGTTATCTCTCTACAATTAGGATATGACTGAGGAAATTTAGTGGTGTAACATAGCTCAAGTAGAAGACTAATTTTGAGAGCAACTAAAGGTGGACAGAAGATTTGATCTAGGGCTTGACAGTTAAATTTTGGTATTTGCGAAGAGGCTCAGATTGCGGTGAAGTGGATTTTGGGGCAGTTTATAAGAACAATAATTGTAGATCTCAAGTTTAATCTCGGTCACTCTTTGGGTTGTTTTGTTCATTGTTGTAAGAGTTGGTGTAAGGATTGGAAGAGTTGAATTTGAATTGATAAGCAGAGCTATTGGGCCTAGAAATACTTGGAAGAACATCTTTAAAGAGCAGCGAGCGTGGTCAGCCAAATTGATTAAGTTGTGAACAAGATTTTTTTGCATCGTGAAATACATATGTATGTGACTAGTTGAATTTAGAGGTTCAAACTGAAGCCATTCGGTTCTCCATATACATGTCTTGTTGGTGTTTTGGGGAAATTGTTAATTTGTACAGCTTTGACTCTTGAATAGCATTGCCATAAACTCTTGAGGAGATGATCACATTGACTTATCAAAGATTTGACAGTGATAATTATTGATTGTGATAGCTTGATGACAGTGTTATGTGATTGATAACAGTAATCAATATTAGAAGACAAGATGAGACTTGCACTATGAGGTTTGGATACATCATTTCTTCTTAGTTGGAGCTAAGAAAACCACCCTAGGCCTTGGAATAGGAGTTGGTGCTCTTCAATCAGTTGGTGTTGATGTAATCGAAAGATTGAAGTCTTCATTATACATATCCAATTATAAATAAAGCTTACTACATTTGTCTTGTAATGTGTCTCTATGATCTATGATTGATGACATGCTTAATTGATGTATAGCTTAATGTAAATGATGAACTATGTTTAAGTTATAAAGTGAAAATTTTTAAAAGTCCTTGAAGACCGTTACGGAGCCCTTTGTACTTTGATGATGTTCTTGTAGCCCATGAGTATGTCAGGAAGCCCATTGGTGGCTTGTATGACATTGGACTTTGATGTGGAAAATATCTTGAAGAAATGCAAGTGAATGACCATGAAGAAGCCCTAGTAGTACATCGTTGATGATGCCCTTAGTAGAGTTTGAAGCCTTATACAACTTAAATGATGACTCAAAATCATTGATTGCAAAGTTATATAAAAAAAATATAATAAGTCTGCTTAGTCTAAAAACAAAAAATAATTCAAAAAACAAAAAACAAAAAAATTAGAGCAGGTCGGCTCAGTTTGAATTTTTTTTTTGGATCTATATAAATACACCTTCATTCCATTCATTCTACATACATTTTTTTGAATAATTTAGCTTTGAAATTTTCGGGCATATATCTAAGGCAGCAGCAGTAAATGCTCTCTGAAATTCGGGTATCTACAGCAACAGATCCGCAAACATTTTTATTTGTGTGGAAGTTTTCTCTCTGCAATTCGTATTTGACTAAGGAATTTCGGTGGTGTAATAGCGCTGAACTAGAAGATTGAATTTTGACAGCAGCTAAAGGTTGACAGAAGATTTGATCTAGGGCTTGACAATTAAATTTTTGTTTTTGCAATGAGGCTCAAATTGCATAGAAGTGGATTTGGGGGCATTTTATAAGAACAATAATTACAGATCTCGAGTTTAATCTCGGTCACTATTTGGGTTGTTTTGTTCATTGTTGTAAGAGTTGGTGTAAGGATTGGAAGAGTTGAATTTGAATTGATAAGCAGACCTATTGGGCCTAGAAAGACTTGGAATAACATCTTTTAAGAGCAACGTGGTCAGCTAAATTGATTAAGTTTTAAACAAGATTTGTTTGCATAGTGAAATACATTTGTATGTGACTAGTTGAATTCAGAGGTTCAAACTGAAGCCATTCGGTTCTCCATATACATGTCTTATTGATGTTTTGGAGAAATGGTTAATTTGTGAAGCTGACTCTTGAATATCATTGGCATAAACTCTTGAGCAGATGATCACATTGACTTATCAGAGATTTGACAATGATAATTGTTGATTGTGATAGCTTGATGGCAGTGATATGTGATTGATGACAGTAATCAATATGTGAAGGCAAGATGAGTCTTGCACTATGAGGTTTGGACACCTCATCACTTCTTAGTTGGAGATAATAAAACCACGTTGGATCTTGGAATAAGAGTTGGTTATCTTCAGTCAGTTGGTGTTGATGAAATCAAAAGATTGAAGTCTTCATTATTCATATCGAATTATAAATAAAGTTTATTACATTTGTCTTGTAATGTGTCTATATGATCTATGATTGATGACATACTTAATTGATGTATAGATTAATGTGAATGGTGAACTTTGCTCAAGTTTTGAAATAAAAATTGTTAAAAGTCCTAGTACATTGATTCACCCCCACGCCTCCCCTCCCTCCTCAGTCAGCACACTGAATAGAAGTTGGTTCTCTTCAATCAGTTGGTGTTGATGAAATCGGAAGATGGAAGTCTTCATTATTCATATCCAATTATAAATAAATCTTATTACATTTGTCTTGTAATGTGTCTCTATGATCTATGATTAATGACATTCTTAATTGATGTATAACTTAATGTGAATGGTGAACTTTGCTTAAGTTTTGAAATAAAAATTGTTAAAAGTCCTAGTAATAAAAATTTAACTATCTGCTTAACAGTTAAATTTTGGTTTTTGCAAAGAGGCTCAGATTGCGGTGAAGTGGATTTTGGGGCAGTTTATAAAAACAATAATTGTAGATCTCAAGTTTAATCTCAGTCATTCTTTGGGTTGTTTTGTTCATTGTTGTAAGAGTTGGTGTAAGGATTGGAAGAATTGAATTTGAACTGATAAGCAGACCTATTTGGCCTAGAAATACTTGGAAGAACATCTTTAAAGAGCAACGAGCATGGTCAGCCAAATTGATTAAGTTGTGAACAAGATTTGTTCGCATAGTGAAATACATATGTATGTGACTAGTTGAATTTAAAAGTTCAAATGGAAGCCATTCGGTTCTCCATATACATGTCTTGTTGGTGTTTTGGGGAAATTGTTAATTTGTAAAGTTTTGACTCTTGAATAGCATTACCATAAACTCTTGCGCAGATGATCACATTGACTTATCAAAGATTTAACAGTGATAATTATTGATTGTGATAGCTTGATGACAGTGCTATGTGATTGATAATAGTAATCAATATTAGAAGACAAGATGAGTCTTGCACTATGAGGTTTAGACACCTCATTCCTTCTTAGTTGGAGCTAAGAAAACCACCCTGGGCCTTGGAATAAGAGTTGGTGCTCTTCAATCAGTTGGTGTTGATGTAATCGAAAGATTGAAGTCTTCATTATACATATCCAATTATAAATAAAGCTTATTACATTTGTCTTGTAATGTGTCTCTATGATCTATGATTGATGACATGCTTCATTGATGTATAGCTTAATGTGAATGATGAACTATGTTTAAGTTATGAACTTGAAGACCGTTACGGAACCCTTTGTACTTTGATGATGTTTTTGTAGCCCATGAGTATGTGAGGAAGCCCATTTGAGGATTGTATGACATTGGACTTTGATGTGGAAAATATCTTGAAGAAATGCAAGTGAATGACCATGAAGAAGCCCTAGTAGTACATCGTTGATGATGCCCTTAGTAGAGTTTGAAGCCTAATACAACTAAAATGATGACTCAAAATCATTGATTGCAAAGATATATAAAAAATATATATAATAAGTCTGCTCAGTCTAAAAACAAAAAATAATTCAAAAAACAGAACAATTAGAGCAGGTCGACTCAGTTTGAAATCATTTTTTTGGATCTATATAAATACACTTTCATTACATTCATTCTACATACATTTTTTTGAATAATTTAGCTCTGAAATTTTCGGGTATATATCTAAGGCAGCAACAGTAAATGCTCTCTGAAATTCGGGTATCAACAGCAACAGATCCGCAGACAATTTTTTTTTGTGGAAGTTATCTCTCTGTAATTCAGATCTAACCGAGGAATTTCGGTGGTGTAACAAAGCTGAACTAGAAAACTGAATTTTGACATCAGCTAAAGGTTGACAGAAGATTTGATTGAGTTTTAAACAAGATTTGTTTGCATAGTGAAATACATTTGTATGTGACTAGTTGAATTCAGAGGTTCAAACTGAAGCCATTCGGTTCTCCATATACATGTCTTGTTGATGTTTTGGAGAAATGGTTAATTTGTGAAGCTTTGACTCTGGAATATCATTGGCATAAACTCTTGAGCAGATGATCACATTGACTTATCAGAGATTTGATAGTGATAATTGTTGATTGTGATAGCTTGATGGCAATGATATGTGATTGATGACAGTAATCAATATGTGAAGACAAGATGAGTCTTGCACTATGAGGTTTGGACACCTCATCCCTTCTTAGTTGGAGATCAGAAAACCACGTTGGGCCTTGGAATAGGAGTTGGTTCTCTTTAGTCAGTTGGTGTTGATGAAATCGAAAGATTGGAGTCTTCATTATTCATATCCAATTATAAATAAAGCGCATTACATTTGTCTTGTAATGTGTCTCTATGATCTATGATTGATGACATACTTAATTGATGTATAGCTTAATGTGAATGGTGAACTTTGCTCTAGTTTTGAAATAAAAATTGTTAAAAGTCCTAGTACATTGATTCACCCCCACCTCTCCCCCCCCCTCCTCAGTCAGTACACTGAACAGGAGTTGGTTCTCTTCAGTCAGTTGGTGTTGATGAAATCGGAAGATTGAAGTCTTCATTATTCATATCCAATTATAAACAAAGCTTATTACATTTGTCTTGTAATGTGTCTCTATGATCTATGATTAATGACATACTTAATTGATGTATAGCTTAATGTGAATGGTGAACTTTGCTTAAGTTTTGAAATAAAAAATGTTAAAAGTCCTAGTACACTGATTCACCCCCATCAACCCCTCACCCCCCTCTCCTCTCAGTGTCACATTGTGTCCAAGATTATGATACAGAGGAGGTGGTTATATAGCACAACACTTGAAATATGATTGATACAGAGGAGGTGGTTATATAGCACAACACTTGAAATATGAGCCTATTGCAGTGTTGACAAAAATTGCATGACACTATGTTTCCTACAAGATGGGAGATTTGTTGTACATTTAGTTTCATCTAAGATGTCATACATTATTGCATACTTTCAAGTTGCTATTTGGACATTCCTATACATACGAATCCCATTGATTGGTTTTATTATTTTCTATTAAATTTATAACCTTATTTCTCGATGAGAAGTAGGAAAGAACGGTCAATGGAAGATGTGAACAAAAAGGAAGTACACATTTTATTCACAATGGAGAAACTAAATATTCAATACGTAATGATAAATTGATAATATGAATATCTGACAAACATGTTTAATAATCAATATTGGTTGTCAAATTACAATTTTGCTGCCAGAATTACTTCCTAGATACTAGAAACTTGTATTCTATTCTTCACTGGAAAAATACAAAAATCATCTCCTTCATTTAAAATAACAGATGATTGACTCCAGTTATTAAAATTACTACTGTTGCCTTCAAAAAGCTGTAGTAACAAATGAGATGCCCATGAATTTAGCTATTGTTTGGAAAGCTCTTCACTTCTTTTCGTTGCAGCAATCACAGCACTCATGAGAGTAGCACGAAATCCTCCTTTTTCCAACTCATGAATTCCAGTTATGGTGGTGCCTTCATTAAAAAAATTATAGCATCAGAAATTAATGTTGGACACAAGTTATACCCTCCATTTTATGCAGAATAAATATATTTCAATGCCAAATGAAAATTTAAAATACCAATTGGAAAAATAAATGTTTCTTATGTGTAGGCTGTCAAATCTTTCAGGCATTAGAATCAAATGGAAAATGAGAAGCTGCAAAAAAATTGAAGTAGAAATCTAATGGAAAACGAGATAAACTGGCAAAAGTTTTAGAGAGATAAGGCAGAAAAACAGAAAGATACCAGCTGGAGATGCCACTTCATCTTTAAGTTGGCCAGGGTTTTTCTTTGTGTCTATCACCATCTTTGCGGCTCCCAAAACCTGAAAACTTGCCAATACCAAAACATGAGAAAATATAACAGATCATTTGAAAAGTAAAACTTGGCATGCTTATCTAGGACTCGTGTTGTACATCTGTGATGTCAAAAGTTAAAAGGTATCTTTTCTGTGTACAACATAAGCTACATTATGATAAGTTATGACAACATCAGCTGTTTGTTTGTTCTAGAAACAAGGCTGTCATCGCTGATAACATTTTGAAAATATAAAAATTATTGTGTTAAGTGCCTTGTATGGTTCTGTGAAACAAATAATTAATAAATACACTATAATAGCACTTTCTAGTCATGACAAACAGTTATGGCTATTAATTTTAGAGACACGTATCAAATAAATAAGCCTCATCTTGTTAACATTTGTATCGTCATTTCTAATTAACTATATTTATTGTTCTATCCCTTCTGGATACATCTTATCATGAAAGAATCGTCCTTTTCTGTAGTGACCCTCGTGATCTTCTGCAAGTTGTTTTCTTAAATTGAAATATGAAGTGTTTAATGAATCTCAAAAGTTTAAAGCTTTGGTAGAAAAAGAGTCAAGTTGTCACATTGCCACTCTTAGGTCTAATAATGGCAGAGAATTTGGATGACACAAGTACAAGTTGGTCATGGTGATGACGATGAGGAGGATCCCAAGAAGATATCAAGTGATGGAACAGCACCAGTGGAGATGTTCAAGTGGGTAAATTTGTAAAATGATCGAGGGACAATCATCGAGAGGCAAAAGCAAACAAAAACAAACATGGTCAACTTTGCTATGATGGCCAGTGTTTAGGGAGTTTATGAGCCACAAATGTTTTAGGAAACAACAGGCACAACTAAATGCAATAAGTCAATGGAAACTGAACACGAGAGTCTAATGAAAAATCAGACTTGGGATCTCACAGATCTTCCACCAAAAAGCAGAGCCATTGGCTACAAAAGGATGTAAAAGGTCAAGTGCAAGGCAGATGGCACCATCATAAAGTACAAGGCACAGTTGGTTGCAAAAGGGTTCTCTGATCAATAGGTCATCGACTATGAGCAGACCTTTGCTCCTACAGCAAAATTGAGCACCATCCAATTGGTTCTGGCCCTGGCAACATAGTTTGGTTGGAAATTCCATTAAATGGATGTCAAAAGTGCCTTCCTCAATGGATATTTGAAGGAATAGGTCTACATGTATCAACCACTATGTTTTTAGGTTTCAAGGATGGAGCATCTTGTGTGTGGACTAAAGAAATCCCTATATGGCCTGAAGTAGGCACCCAGAGCATGGTAAATTAAAATTGATAGGTACTTAGTGTTCAAAATTGAGTCTCTAGACAATCACAAAATTTGAGATCAGCCTATTTTGAGTTGTAATCATTATCTCTTAATGAGGTGTTGTCATTATCTATTGACGAATTGTCAATGAGATTTAGAGCTAAAGGCAGTCAAATTGACAAGTACTACAAATTCATATCATCAAATGAATACAAATGTTGAATATGGCTTAATGCCTTTTCTGCCAAGTTCTTCTCTGTTCCATTTCTTAACATGGTATCAGTGCACTGTTGGAAGAAGGGGATATACAATAAAGGAAATCCACACATCTTCATCAAGAAGCCCTTTTATTATTCTACTCCTCCTTTCTTCTTGAAATTATTTGAAGATCTAGCTCGATAGTGTTCGGTCGGACCTAGATGGATTCACAATTTCATGAGGAGTTGAGTTGGAATCCCATGAATGGACGTAAGTAGCCTTTGTTGAATGAAAGGAAGACTGGTTCTCTCTAGTCTGATATTTGCTTTTTTTGGTTTACGCTGAAACACAAAAGATGCATCTCTATTTTGAGATTGGGCCACCCACAACAGCACACAATGGCCATTACATTGTATTGCATTGATTTGTAACATCTACAGGGTTATAACGATTTGGCATGTACGTTCAACTTCCTAGAAGCATACCGAACAAAATGTTTGCTAAGGCCAGGCACAACATCATTGTTTGGCCCTATCGATTGCCATGCTACTCTTCGAAGTTGTTTTCACATCAAATTCATGCTTACTCAGCCACCCTATTCATCATATTATTTACAGGAAAATTGTGGATCCTTCGTCTTGCGCTCAATGGAAAGTTATTATATGAAGGGAGTTGAGATAATCCCAACTGTGTGCAGAGACCAATGAGAAGAATGATGCCAACTACAAAATTGAGGTGATTTATTATTGTTCTACAAAATCATTTATCACACATTTATGTTATATATTCATGCAAGCTCACTCTATTTTAAATATATGGTGGAAAGAGATGTGATGTGTGCAGAGACCAATGTGAAGAATGATGGCAACTACAAAATTGAGGTGATTTGTTATTGTTCTACAAAATCATTTATCACACATTTAAGTTATATATTCATGCAAGCTCACTATTTTAAATATATGGTGAAAAGAGATGTGACGTTGGAATGATTTTAAGATAATTACCTCAAGGTTGTGAATGTGATTACTTTGATTGTAAAAGGAGATTGGTGAATGACTTCTTTTAGATGCTTGATGGTAGATATTATGTGCCTAGTCTTTGTCACTCATTTAATTTGGTAAGCAGAATCAAGCACAATATGTGGCAGATTGTAAATTCCATCAAAAACAAACACTTATTTGCATCAAGAAGAAGGATAAGTCATTCAAGTGAATCATTGAATTGTAAAATTGAAGAAAAAGGATAAGTCATTGACTTGTACAAAAGAAGACTTGCATGAAACACTTTCAAGTCAATAAGATGCTTATCCATTCCAAAAATTCAATTTTGCAAATTGTCATAAAGACTTGCTTGAACTTGGAACAAGGAGGTCATTTTTGTCAAACTATAATCATTGTAATCACACTTTGGGGTGCATGATTGGCGGTACCCAACACCCTAAGGTTGACATAAGAGCAAGCTAGTGTGAAAACAACCAAGTACAAGCGAGGATGACAATTAAAGATCTACAATGGATAAACTTTAAAGGAGGAAAGCAATTACAAAATGCAAATCAAGAAATTACATAGTTGCAAGAATCCTTAGGTGATTTGGAAAATCAGGGGATTGATCTTCACAAGCAACTTGATATAAAGGCTCAATCAATCGAATTTCTTCAAATAAAATTAATTAAATAAGAGAAATAAATTAATGATGCAACTTGTGACACAAGTGACTTAATTCAAATGGTTTCTACAAATTGTGACACAAATGATCTAAGGCAAAAGGTTGATGCTACTTGTGATACAAACTACATAGTACAATTGGGTGATACAAATCATAGTTGCATATATCGGCGATATATCGCCGACATCGCGATATATCGCGACACAATGACCCCGGCGATATATCGCCACTAATTTATCGCGATATTTACCGATATTTTGAATATATCGCGATATTTTAATATATCGCGACACAATCCGATATTATCGTGAGTCGATGGAATATATCGGCCTGCTGCCCGAAAATTAGAAAAAATCGCCGATAAGAGTCCGCGGCCGGGTTTTTTCAAGTCATTTGGACATTTTAGCTTGGAGAAAGAGGAGCTCTGGCGATTTGGGCGAACTTGGGCGATTTTCTAGAGGAGAGGAAGGGAGCAATCAAGTTTCCATAGCATTTAACCAGGTATGTATTCTTAACATTAAACTTCCATTATTTTTTATTTTGATTGAGATTTGTTGTTTAATGTAGATTTAAGGTAGGGTTTAGGTTTAAATTTTGTGTAGGGTGTAGATTTCCCATTACAATCATGGCCTATAGGGTTTTAAGTAGGCCACCCTCCCATATCTTTGAAGTTTGAATGTTTTAAATTTTTTATAATTTCATTGTTTTCAAGAATCAAAATTTTAAAGAAGAACATTTTAAAATTGATTCATTTTTTGTTTGTTTGTTGTGGCAATGTGGCATAGGTGACAGTGAACACAATGCCAAAGCCATTGGATCCAATGTGGGAGTATGGGCAGCCAATTGACCCTAATAATCGGCAAAAGTTGAATTGCAAACTATGTGGGAAGGATATTTCTGGTGGAATTAGCCGCTTGAAATACCACCTTGCCAAAATTTCTGGGCATGAAGTGGATGTTTGTCCTGCTGTTACCCCAGAAGTGATGCGGATTGCAAACCAATCCATTCTTGACATGGCCAAGAAGAGGGACGAGAAAGAGGAATTCAGACATGAACTTGCATCTAGAACACAGTGATGAACCATGGGGGGCACAAGTGACTTGCATTCCTTCTCCTCATCTACACGACCCCCACATCATGATCACACTATGCCTTCTTCAGCCTCACCTCATGTGGCATCGCATTCGAGGCAACCTTCTGTTCGATCCATGCTCAAACAAAGGGAGAAGGATGAGGCGGATAGACTTGTGACAAAATGTTTTCTATGGGGTGATGTGCCTTTCAACATCGCCAAAAACAACCCCTACTATCATGCCATGTTTCAAGTTGCTAGCACTT
>LPNX010257540.1:132698-144747 GCA_001517045.1 Pseudotsuga menziesii | reverse complement strand
AAAAAAATGTTTATTTTTGTATTTTTTAATGCGAAACGACATTTGCCGATATTTTCCGATATTTTTGCCGTTGTTGCCGATAAGTTTCATTCCGGACCCTCGACGATATATTCGCCGACACAATATATGTAACTATGATACAAATACTATGATTGATGATTTTTTAACTAGTCATGAGAAGCAATCAGTGATAAACAATGAAATGATGGAGACGACTTTTAAAGATGAGTCGCAAGAAGAAGCATAAGGTGATAGTAATAGCAATGAATTTGAATTCGAAGAAATATTAGTGAAGCACATCATTAAGTACAGAATGATCTTTCCAAGCCTATCATTAGATCATGGAAAGAAATTTTTGACAACAAACACAAAACAAGACTTGGATATGATAAGGTAGTTACCTTTCATATTCTCGACTATTCTAGACCAATTCACCTCCATAGTATAGAATTTCTTACTAAAAATTTCAAGCGACAAGACTCAAATATTGGACAAGTTGATGCAAGAGTTGATGATAAAATTAAGGAAATTTTTAATGAGTGCCAGTGCTGTCATAGAGTTGGTCGTTTGGAAACAAAGTGCTTTGATCTCCACCCTTGTCTTCATTGTAGGAAGACAAATCATCTTTCAAACAACTGTCAAAAGAAGAAGATTCAAACACAAATGCTTCATTATGGATGGAAAAGTTTGTGCCAATGGAATCAACAATTCAAGAAGTTGCATAAGTCTTGTCTAATTCAGACACATGTAAAGACACACTTGAATGGTGAAATTACAAAAGAAAAGAAAAAATTCCATTGGTGATTCTAGATGACGATCTTGGGCATGACTATGGTCCATTCTAAATCGGTACTACCTTGTACCTTGGGTTGGGGGATGGGTGTGGGCAACGGGTGTACAAACATGAAAGGAGAAAGGTACTCTCTTGCACCTCAAGGAGGGGAGTACAATGAAGAAACAAAATGGAACTCTCTTTCACCTAAATGAGGAGAGTACATTGATCAACTAAAAAGGTTAGTTGTCAACAAAACCACCAAATAATTGGTATCAAATTTAGTGATAAAATTCTACTATTGAATAAGAATCGAAAGCTCAAGCTCGAATCCTTTCCACATACTTCTCACCTTGCACTTGACAAAGGGGAATAACAATGGCGATAGTCTAGCTTCAAGATTCAAAGTCTTATCATTCCAAATTCAATCAATATTTAGGAATTCCAGCATGGCAACTGGTCTCCTTAACAAGCTATTCAAGCTATTCATTGGGATGTTGTTCGACACCTAATTGTGTCTAAATTCATGCTCTCTTTCAAAGTTCATATCATATGAACCATTCAGCATCCAAAATTGGTGGTTTTCTAGGCATATTTTCATCGAAGCTTAGTTCAAAAAATCCAATTCTACAATGTGTTCAGCATTGGCACAGTTGTAGTCACATGGAGCAGCAAGAAGCAGCATGTAGTATCCCTTTCATCAAATGAAGTAGAATATCAAAGAGTAATGAAAGGAGCATGTGAGGCAATTTGGATAAAAAGGAGCCAACACCCCTATTATGTGGCAATCAAGGGATGTTCATACCTAGCATGTTTAGATACATTGTCACTTTATCAAACAACTTGTAGAGAATGGATATATTGAATTGCAGTGCTATCCTTGATGACAAAATTGCAAGGAGTTTTACCAAGTCTTTGGGTTCTGACAAATATGTAAAATTTCAAGATTGAACATTAAGGGAGGGGGTGTTAGACTAATATGATATTAATAATGGTCAATTAGATATTACACATGGGCATTAATAAAGTGATTTACTTAGACTACACTTATATGCTTTATTTTACTTTCGAGTGTTTCTTGGTCTATCCCACATACATAAAATGGATTGATTTAGCAAGTATGTAACCCTTTATACAAAGTTCTCGCTTCTCATTTAAGAATTGCAATACAACTCTCTCCAAATTATCTTACTCTATGTGCTCAATTTTTGTTTATTGTGATAAATTTCTTGTCAAGTTCAATGGTCATGATGTTTGACAAACACATGATATTTCTAAAAGATCAAACACTTTGAGCAACCACTGACACAAACAAATTACAAATCAACACACTGACATTTTATGTGGCTAGAACCCTCAAAGAGGGAAATAGTGCATGGCCCCATCCAAATAGCTACTTGAGGCAATATATTATGCAAAGGAAAAACAAATATTTTACAAATGAGTTTCTCACAATCAATCATCAAGCAATAACCCTCCATGCTCTTTAAATAGAGATTGTGGACCAATCAAGTGTTAAGCCACAAATTAATAGTCATTAAGATCGAGATGAAAATGAACTATCGAATCACTCTATGTCTAGAACATATCGTGATCGTTGGATTACATAAGTACAAATCATACTAATGCATACTAAAGAAATACACTTTACTTAAAAACAGATATACCAAGTTGATCTTAGCCAACTCCCAAGTATCTAAATATCCTAACATCCCCCCTTAAGAACAACTTGGGATAGGATTGAAGGATTTACAAAGGTGACACAATAGGAGAAGGAAAGAGCCATTAGAGGCTATCCCTCCTTAACAACAAATTCCTGAGCTCCTAGCATAGATCGAAGTTTAGAAAACTTCACTTCTGTAAGAGACTTTGTGAAGATGCCTACAACTTGATCATTTGTAACGCATAAGAGCACTTCGAGAACACGACCCTAAACACGATTTCTTATGAAGTGCATATGTAACTCAATGTGTTTGGTACGTTGATGTTGAACTGGATCTTTGGTGAACTTGATGGCTCTTTGATTGTCACACCAAAGGGTAATCGAATGTTGTTGCTTGAATCCAAACTTTGAAAGGATTTGTTGAAGCCACAAGGCTTCCTGACTTGCACTAATTGCAACTCAATACTCTAGTTTTTCACTGAAGAAAGGGAAAGAGCTTGTCGTTTCTTACAAGCCCAAGTAACTAGTACGGAACCAAGACTAAAAACATATCCTGCAGTAGACGTTTGATCATCTGGTCGTTGACCCAATCTGAATTAGTGAAACCAACCAACAAAGGAGTCCCCCCTAAACTGCAATGAATCCCAAACTGAAGTATACCTAAAATATACCTAACTATCGTATATGTTTCTTTCCAATAGTTTTCATGGTGTGATTCCATATACAGGGAAACAAGACCAACATCAAAGGAAATATCAAGACGGGTATGATTCAAGTACAAGAGACTACCAACTAGTTGACAATACAAGGTGGCATCTAATTAGAGTGAAGTGCAAGTGGAAGTAAGTTTGAATCTAGACTAGAAGGGAGATGGGAAACATGTACAAGTAAGTTGCATGAAACGTGGAAACATGTACAAGTTTCAGAAACGAGAACGCTTGGAAATGTGACCCTGCAAAATGAGAACATCGAGGGAAACACGATATATATTTATATATAAAAACATTTTGAATAACACATTATCTCACAATAAAATATGAATGAGAGGTTAATTTGTAGGTAGGTTTAGAAATGATTTAGAGGTAAATTTGTTTTCATTTTCCATAAACTAAGGTCATTTCAGATTTCCTATGGGTCCCAAGCTACTCACAAACCCTTGGAGGTTTCCTAGAAGTTTTCGAGTTTCCACGAGTTTTTGGTATTGGTATGTGGGATTTTAGGAGTTTCATGTAATATACGTTTACAATCATCCCTCTGAAAGCAACGAAGAAGATCACAAGAATACTTAAGCTGAGAGAGAAAAATTCCTTCATTGGTTTGCAGGACTTGGAGGCCAAGAAAATAGTGCAAATGTCCTAAGTTTATCATTTCAAAATTCTTCTTAAGGTTAGACTTCACATGGGTTAAAAGGTTATGGTCACTACCAATAAGAATAAGGTCATCAACATAAGGAACAAGGATGATGAGATGGTTTCCTACTTTCTTGGTATGGACATTAGGGTAGAATGGCATCTAGTAAAGCCAATGTCTAAGAGAAAGCTATCGATTTTTGCACACCAATCTCAAGGTTGTTTCTCAAGGCCATAGAGAGATTTCTTAAGGTGACATAAAAGGTTGGAGTCATTCCAAACATAGCAAGGAGGTTATTCCATGTAAATTTTTTCTTGCAAATCCCCATGCATAAAGGTGGACTTGACATCCATTTGATGGACCTCAATGAAAGTTAAGAAATACTTGAAGCCAAAAAAAGAAGCAGAAGGAAGTTGACCAACACAAATTACTGGGAAGAAGTTGCAAGGGGAGCGAGGCGTGCCAAGAGGCACATTTTTCAAAACTATCTCGATGATGTTTGCTAAGAACACACACGAGACAAATACCATCTCTACAAGAGACAAGATGAAGATCTATCACCATTTTCTGATTACATAGTTGTTGCAATGAGCAATAGTTTAAATGACCAAATTGCTCATACCAAAGTTTGCTCAAGTCATCGCTATGAGCAATAAAAACTAAGGGAAAAGGTGATGCCCAAAGTTGTTGAATTTGTACAACCTGGTAATATCATCAACAATTTTGATTGCTATGACATGCTTAGGATCTTCAAAATCCGTGACTACAACTTGGTGAGGTGTAAGCTCTGCAATCTTATCTTCACTAGAATGAGTGATTTGATAAACTGACAACAAATTGCAAGAAATTCTTCGAACACAATACATCATTGAATTGCCCATCATCTAGTTGAACTATCTCATATCCTACAACATTTAGAGACATGTCTGTTGATTTTTTGTACCTAGGAAAGTGTTCCCCTAGGTGACTTTAGCCTTAGTCACTTAAAAGGGGAAAATAAAGAGACCCTTGCATTAAATGACTTAAGTTTAGCATTTAATGTGACTTTAGAGATTAAAGTCAAAGTTTGATTAATTTAAGTGGGTGAGTGAAATTAACTTTTATGAGAATTAAATGAGAGCATTTATTCTCATCCCTAGATCTAATCTAATCTCAGCCATTGGATTACATGGCTTCTCACCTACCTAAAGTTTAGTCAAAAAGCAAGGGAAAGGCAAAACATATTCATTCTTGAGAGAAGAGTGAAGAAGAGAGAGAGCTGAGAGGCACGAATTTCGAGGCACCATTCTGGCATGTATTTCGAGGAGTGCTAGAAGACCATACAGCGTGAGAGTGGGCGCAAGTTTTGAGGTGGATTGAGGCACGATTTTCGAGGAGAAAGACAGGCACGTATCCTGAGGCAACAGGCAGACTTTTTTGGCACAAATTTCGAGACTGTACGACAGCATTTAATATAGTCCATACATCACGATTTTTAGGCTGTTTTGGCACATAAATCAAGGCAGATTATGCACAAAAAACGAGGCAGCCTGCTGGGTTATTTTCACTGGTTGAGATAAGTTGTATTTTGACTGAAAATGATTGTCCTGATATTTTCCAAGAAGAAATAATAAATCTCTCTCTCTCTCTTACTAGTTTTCCCCTTATGGGTTTTTCCAAGGCTATTGGTCAAAAATTTCTGAGTATTGTGTGATTGCTGAAAGTGCATTTATTTATTTTCTGTCATTAAAAATTTGTGTTACAGCAATGTTTACTTAAGTCTGAAAATTTATGTTATTTCCAGCATTTTAAATTTTTGGGGTTCAGCAATAAATTTATGTGAAGTTTGAGGAGGAGCAGGCCTTCAGGAAGTCGAGAGAGTTGGAGCAGGGAGAGCAGCAGGTTCCTGCACCTCAAGCAGTTACACGGGTACCATCAGTACAGCAGACAGGATCACAGGTTTCTAGAGTTACTGGACCACACAGTGCAGACACAAGTTCCCCAGGTTCAATGGTTCATCCAGAAGGGCTTTCGAGGACAGGTTTTGGGTCTAAGATTACAGGTTCACCATATAGAGGATCAGGATCATAGAGTTCACCAGTAGTTGGTACACTAGCTTTTGGTTCACAAATTACTAGGGTTTCCACCTCTGGTAGTTCTTCAGATGACGATAAACCAGTATGGGAGCAGCCTCCAAGGAAGAAGACACCTAAGTGGCGGCTTCGAGACACCTTGAAAGAATCTCAGGACTTTGGGACACCCACAGAGCCAGTGAGGTCTATTCAGATGCCTGACAGATTGGGCATGCTTTTGATGGCTAGTTTACGTGATTCAGAGCCTTCTACTTTTGAGGAGGCCTCCCAGCACCATGTCTGGCGAGATCCCATGATGGATGACTACCATTCCATCATGAAGAACAATGTATGGGAGATGGTGACTTCTTGGTGGCTTTAAAAGCTAAAGCATGTTGCGGATGGTAGTGTGGAGAAGTACAAGGCCAGGTTTGTAGCGCGGGGGTTTTCACAGGTTGAGGGTGTGGATTATGATGAGACTTTTGCGCCAATTGCTTGGTATACTTCGATCAAGGCTTTGATTTCCATTACAGCGAAAATGGGTTGGAAGATCCATCAGATGGATGTGAAGACCGCATTTCTCAATGGAATCATTCAGGAGGAGATTTATGTTGAGCAACCTCAGGGCTTTGAGATTCATGAGAAAGAGTCTCATGTTTGCAGGCTGAAGAAAGCCTTGTGTGGGCTGAAGCAAGCTCCTAGAGCTTGGTACTCCAAGATCGATTCTTACTTGCAGAGGATGGGGTTTCAGAAGAGTGAAGCAGATCCGAATCTCTATTTCATCATGGTCGGAGATGATCCGCTTATTCTTCTATTATATGTTGATGAATTATTTATCATAGGGGGGGAGAGACCCATTGCAGCTTGCAAGAAGGATCTTGCTTCAGAGTATGAGATTACAAATATTGGGTTGATGCACTATTTTCTGGGATTGGAGGTTTGGCAGGAGCCTAAACATATTTTCTTGGGGCAGGGAAAGTATGTTGTTGATATTCTGAGGAGATTTAGGATGGAGGATTGCAGGTCGATGTCGACACTGATGGTCACCAACTGGAAGAAGCTTCATGCTTCTGAGGGAGAGTTGGTGGATCCTACATTATACCGTCAGCTCATTGGTTCATTGATGTATCTGGTCAACTCTCGGCCAGATTTATGTTTTGCGGTGAACACTCTCAGTCAGTTCATGGTTGAGCCTAGGAGAGTGCACTGGATAGCCGCAAAACATGTATTGCGTTACCTAGCAGGGATACTGGATTTTGGTTTGGACTACAGGAGGTCGGATGGGGTCAGGTTGATTAGCTTCACAGATTCAGATTGGGCAGGCAGTGTGGCAAATCGGAAGAGCACTTCCGGATGTTGTTTCAGTTTGGGCTCGGCATCAGTGTTGTGGTTCAGTCGGAAGCAGAAGTCTGTTGCTTTAAGTTCTGCAGAGGCTGAGTATATGGCATCCAGTTAGGCCAATTGCGAGGCGATGTGGCTTTGCAAGTTGCTTCTGAATTTATTTGGTCAGGAGCTGAGGCCTACGGTGATCTACTGTGACAACCAGGGTTGTATCCAGCTCTCTGAGAATCCAGTATTTCATGACTGATCAAAGCATATTGAAATTAGGTATCATTTCATCTGAGATTGTGTTCAAAGAGGAGCAGTGACTTTACAGTACATTTCCACTTATGAGCAGGTGGCAAATATTCTGACAAAATCTTTGGGGAGGGGCAAGTTTGTCTTCTTCAGAGACAAGTTGGGAGTGGTGCAGAACACCTTCCTCGGTAAGAGGGAGTGTTGATTTTTTTTACCTAGGAAAGTGTTCCCCTAGGTGACTTTAGCCTTAGTCACTTAAAAGGGGAAAATAAAGTGACCCTTGCATTAAATGACTTAAGTTTAGCATTTAATGTGACTTTAGAGATTAAAGTCAAAGTTTGAAATATTTAAGTGGGTGAGTGAAATTAATTTTTATGAGAATTAAATGAGAGCATTTATTCTCATCCCTAGATCTAATCTAATCTCAACCATTGGATTAGATGGCTTCTCACCTACCTAGGGTTTAGTCAAAAAGCAAGGGAAAGGCAAAACATATTCATTCTTGAGAGAAGAGTGAAGAGGAGAGAAAGTTGAGAGAGGCACAGATATCGAGGCACCCATTTTCTAAACAGTTTGTTGAAGGCACGAATTTCGAGGCACCATTCTGGCACAGATTTCGAGGAGAGCTAGCAGACTGTACATCATGAGAGTGGGCACAAGTTTCGAGGTGGATTCAAGCACGATTTTCGAGGAGAAAGACATGCACGCATCTCGAGGCAGTAGGCAAACTTTTATGCACAAATTTCGACACTGTACAACAACATTTAATATCGTATGTACAACATGATTTTTGAGGTTGTTTTGGCACAAAAATCGAGGGCAAAATTTTGTTGTTATTTCTGGCACGTTTTTCGAGAAGAAAAGGAACAAAAATCGAGGCAGCTTATGCACAGAAAACGAGGCATCCTGCTAGGTTATTTTCACTGGTTAAGATAAGTTGTATTTTGACTGAAAATGACTGTCCTGATATTTTCCTAGAAGAAATAATAAATCTCTCTCTCTCTGACTGGTTTTCCCCTTGTGGGTTTTTCGGATTTCCAGGGCTATTGGCCAAAAATTTATGAGTATTGTGTGATCGCTGAAAGTGCATTTATTTATTTTCTGTCATTAAAAATTTGAGTTATAGCAGTGTTTACTTAAGTCTGAAAATTTATGTTATTTCCAGCCTTTTAAATTTTCTGGGTTCGGCAATAAATTGTTATTTTTTACACTTAAACCGGAGGCTCAAACTGAGTAAAAACTTACAATGTCATCACCAACAAATATTTATTTTGTGTTACATTCATTTAGAGCAAAAAAATGGCTTTATCCTTGGCCATATTATAAGATGCTCTAGAATCAATGAGCCACTCAGTAGAAGAAGAGGAAAAAGATGCAGTCAAGGCAAAACCAAAAGCAAAAAGTGTATACCAATGGATTTCAGAGTTAGAAGACAAAACAAGGTTGATGTTATGCTTCTTAATTGTTGCTTCCAAGGCTGCCATCTTCTTGAAAAACTTAGATTCCACATGACCATCTTTCCCACAAAAATTGCAATGGCTCTTGGTCTTCTTATCTTTCGATTTGGTTCCCTTGTCACCATTGGAAGGATGACTTGGTTGACAAAGTTGCGGACCCTTGTTTTGCTTTGTTGCAAGGATGTTGCTTATTGGAATTCTTCGTTTTATTCTTCTATTGGCCTTTAAGGCTTTGTTAGATGTATCAACAATGTTAATTACTCCAAGATGTATGAGTTTATCCTGCTCTCTAATCAAGGCATCACAAAAAGATTCAAGAGTGGGTTTTGTATAGTTAGTCCCCAAAGATTCTTTCATGGAGTAAAAGGTAGATACAAAAACCGAATAGGCAAGACTAAGGTTAGAAAGAATAGCATAAATACATTTTTTTGGTTAGTTATTTTGCATTCTTCAACTAAGGTTTTAAGGGTTTTGAATTTAGATAGATAGTCTCGAATGCAAGAAAAATCACTTGGATTTAAAGCAACCAACTCATGTTCAAGCTAGTGACCTTGAATCTCATTGTATTTACCAAACGCAGTTTCTAGTTCTTCCCAAGCCTTGTCTAGTTTGTGAATTACTTGGAGGTGGAATCGTAACTCATTAGAAATTGACATCCCAATTAATCCACGGGTTTCGTCACTTTTATTGCCCTGTTTTATTTTCTTGTCACCATAAGTGGGGGCAGTTCCTTTTTCTAAGTTAATCTAGTAAAGTCCCTACTTTGTAGGACATCCTCCATGTAGGCTTTCCATGAGAATTAGTTGGTACTGGTAAGTAGAATATCACTTGTAGTGGCCATATTAGAATATGTAGCTAATATGGCTTCAAATGTAGAAACTAATGGTTTAGATGAAAAGATATCCAAAAATTAGGCAGTTTCAAAAAAACCAGCACGGAAAACGGACTACAAATGTCAAAGCTATGCCTTTTGGAAGAAAGGCATAAAAGGAACCAAGAAACCACGTGGTAATGGAAACAAAAAATGCTGTTAGAATAATCCGTCAGGATTATTGTAAATAAATAATAGGAATATGAATAGATAGGAAGGCGAAAAGGCTGGTAATCAACCGCCTCATGAAATGTATAAATATAGGCATTTGCATTTGAATAATCAATCAATCGGGAGTTATACCTAACAACTGGTATCAGAGCGCTGCCATAACTCCTGCCTTTTGCCAGTCTGCTACATTTCAGCCTGGCATTCTGCCTGCCAGTCTACTCCTTCAGGCTGCCTGCCCATCGCTGTCTGCCCCTGCGCGCATTCATTATATGCGTTATTTTCTTGGTATACCTAACCCTAATGCTGCGATCTCTGAGCTTATTCTCTACTGGAAAAACTCAGACGTTGTGATACCTATCGGAAATGGCTCCTTGTGTCTCTCGGCCACAGTCCCTAGTGCTGAGTCTCAACAAGAATGTCTGGCCTGTGTTGTCTGTGCCTGCGCGTAGTTTACCTTTTCTAACAATTTTCTGAGCACCAATTTTGTGCCTGTCACAGTCCCCAACCTTTCATTCTTTCACGCTGCTAGAAACTCCCCCAAACAGCTGCTGCGACCTACGTTGAGATTGATATATATACATATATATTGCTGCGGCTCGCTTTCAATTCTCTCAATTCAATTCATATTGAAGTGCTGCAGCCTCATCTCTTATCCGCCATGGCTGACTCAATTCCACTCCACTCTCCAACGGTAAAGATGTGCACCTGCGTCGAAGACCTATCAGTGCTTGACCACGCCTTATATCTGCGTTGAACCATTGCTGCGTTGAAGAAGTGATTGCTGGTGCTGTTCCATTTAATTCTAAACCCTAGTTCCAAGTTGATTCGTTGAAGAAGACTGGAGATTGCTGCCTGCGTGGAGGAATAAATACTTATCGGTGGTATTTTTCTGCATGAGTTTATAGCTGCGTGGAGTACTGCGTGTCTTCAGTACTGTGTATATGCTGTATTATTTGCTCTCTGTATTATTTGCTGTATACAATGCGTGATGCGTGGTGTTGAGAGATTAAGTTGGAGCATGCGTGGAGAAGAGTGAACCCGTGAAAGCAGTCTTCACATTGAGGCTGCGACCTGTGATTATTTTGATAATGTGCGCTGGACATAAAACCATCAAGTGCTGCATTGATATAACTGTGCACCATCACCATCACCGTGGAGAGCCTGCGTGAAGAGGCTGCGATTTCTGGAATAAAGGATGCGTTCTGGCTGAGGATGAGGACGCGTTCTGGCTGATTGTTATGTGGTATACAGTTGTGAGTGTAGGAAAGTGGTGTACAACATTGATTCCCCCTCATCTAATTTTCAATTTGCTGCGTTGTATGCTTGCTGCGTTGGATTTACCAAGGAGGAGGAGCCCTAATTAATTGAATTCGGTGGCTTGTTGTTATTTATGTTGTTTTCCAAGGCAATGGAGACTGGTGATTAATTTAAAATTCTGCGTGGTGTATACCATATATTGCGTGCTGATAGTGTGACATGCTGTTGATCGAATCTGGTGAAGCTGTGAAAACTTCATGTAAAGCTAACCATAAGGTTGAAACGTGGATCTCTCTCTCATGTGAAGGGACCACTGTGAACGACAGATGGGCAAGACCATTAAGGTGAACCCTAATAATGCATTGGGTGGAAGTAAGAACTATTGAATACTGTAAAATGAAGCGATAGGTCATGGATTCCAAAAGTTTTGCAGAGATTATCTATTGCACTTGTATTTGTGGAGTTTCTTTCCATTTGAAAAGTTGAAGACCGTGCTGCGTTGAAGTGCAAACCTCTCTGGCCACCTGCTTGAAGGTCAAGTTGCTTCTAAATTCGAATTGATAGCTCTTTACATTGGGTACTGTGTGGTATGTGTTGAAAACTGAAGTATTGGAGACTGAAGAATTGCTGTAAGATCTGGCTATATCTAATATATATATGCTGACTAATATATATGCTCTCTGATATATCGTGACTGTGTGCTGCACTTCACATCCTGGAGTGATTTATAATGCTTGTTGTGTTAATGCTGACTGATATATCACACTGATATATGCGTTGAAGGCTGTAAGAAGTATTTTAATATTGCTGCTGTCCACTTCCTGAAATGATTCATTCTCCCTGAATTGCTGTGAATTGAAGCTGCGATACTGTCATTAT